>NW_023611392.1:0-110839 GCF_013339725.1 Rhipicephalus microplus | reverse complement strand
GTCTGAGAGCCGAAGGCTAATTGCTGTAGTAATGTAGGAAGTGGCCACAAAATGCGTCACCAGGATGACCAATCCTTTTTTGATGAGGGAATGTATTATTAGCTCTGCGCACCGGTGAAGTCGTACTCCATGTCTTTATAAGCGATTCTTTAATCACAAGCATGTTTTATTTTATTGGGAATTGGGTGGCATGCGGACTTGAACCATGAAGCGACAACGTCATTGTTCATCATTATAGCGTATGTTTCCTCCTTAGAAGTAAACTACATAGTCAACACCTGTGATAACATTGACATACAGACTGCAGTGTATCACGAGATAGTGCATAGGTATTTTTCAATACAGCTGACATGAGCTACAGAATTCTTTCAAAAATTATCTTAAAATACGGAATGTGGCCCCAAGTAAAACTCTAAAAAAAAGACATTTACTCTCAGAAGTTATACGACTAGGAGCTAAGTATTGAGGTGCGCCTTCAATAATCTCGAGAGCGTTTCCTCGATTTCACTTACTTATTACCATGATTCTTTGGTCTCAGCACATTTTCTTCTGTTACGGTTGAGTTATTTCTTATGGACGCACACTTCTGCATTTCTGCCCGTTCTTTGTAAAGTATGCGTGAACTATAGAGTTGTACGAGCCTTGCTGGAGAATGTTTACGCTGAGTCGTTAAGCCGCGGGATTTAAAGGAAGGCGAATTCCAGAAGAAACTGGAAAAGGGTACAAAAGTACACAAAAACGTGAACAAATTGAAAGAAACAAACATACAAAACTAGCAGCCATTGCCAGACGTATACAGAGGACAAGGGAAATGATTCTAGAAAGCACAAAGGACGCCCATGGGACGACTCAGAAAGTGCGGAGAGGTGAAAGTATATTCCGCATACGTGCTCTGTGAAAAAGGTTTGTCTATGATTGTGTGCCTTTGTAACACATAGTAAAAAAAAATTGATAGTTCTATCGTCCTTCGCCATACGACCTATTTTCCTTCCGTAACAGTGGTTCGTGTCAAGGGTCGTAAAAATTCATTGTTTTATTTTACTGTGACTTCGCCTTTCATTTTTTTTTCTTGAGAACAACCTATTTTTATTCCTAAAACATCTCCGAAAATTCATTGATTTCTTTTTTTCTACTTTTTTACCTTTTCGAACCCTATTGTTGATATCTGTTTTATGAATCACTACTCTTGGCGCGTCAGTTTGGATTTTGATTTAATTCCACGTTTTTCGAAGAGGAACAAATGGCGTGACTCTAGAGGTCTTGCAGTTTGTTTTAGGGTTTTAAGCATTTTGTGCGCAATATCAGATTGCCTTAGCTCCACGCAAAATTCTAGCAAGGTCATCTCCTCGCTACGCTGGTCTGCGTCTTCCTAATAGGGTTTCTGGATTGATTTTCACATTATTGTAATCAGACTTGCCACAACAGAGTATGAACGTTTGGTTCTACACAACCACATTTTAGGTGACACTTTCATAGCGGTGATTCAATGATATAATTATAGAAAGAGAGTAGTTTTTAATAGATATGTGGGGTTTAACGTCCCAAAACCACAATATAATGATGAGAGACGCCATAGTGGAGGGCTCCGGGAATTTCGACCACTTGGGGTTCTTTAACGTGCACCGAAATCTGAGCACACGGGCCTACAACAATTCCACTTCCATCGCAAATGCAGCCGTCGCAGCCGGGATTCAATCCCACGACTAGCGAGTCAGCAGCTGAGTACCTTAGCCACTAGAACACCGCGGCGGGCTGAAAGAGAGTAGATTACGGGAAGAATGAGCAACGAATGGTGTGCTGATTTGCGACAACTTTGCACAACACGCAATTATCCGCCGTGGTGGAGCGCAGTGGTCATGTAGCCCGGCTACAGACCTGAAGGACGCGGGTTCGATACGGGCGACGGCGGTCACATTTCACCGGAGGCAAAATGGTAGGCGACCGTGTTCTGTGCGATTCCAGCGCCTGTTGAAGATTACGAGATCGTCTAATTTTCCGGAGCTCTCAACTAGGGCGTCTCCATTATTCATGTCTTAGTTTTGGGACACAAAACCTTATATATTATTATAACACGTAATTATTACGCTTGCCGGAGTGTACATCACTACTCGAAGCGAAATTAGAGGCAAGTGTTTCTTCTTCTCTAAAGGTTTTAGAAAATCATTATTCACCTGTTGTAGCGACATACCCGTTGGTCATGTGACCATACCTCACCTTACTTCATACCTTTGAAGTGTCCTATACTGAGCTCAATGAAGCAGTTTATTGTGGCACACTTGCGCCTGGTCAGCTTGCTACAGGTGCCAGAACATCATACCATATCCATGGTTAAGCTATGTGGGTCGCGAAACTTGGAATTAAATGTGTCAAAAACTTGTTGCCACTGGCATCAACAACCGCCGACGATTGAAGCTCGGTACCCGCGACTAAAACTCATAATTGTTTTTTCAAATAGCCGTAATTTTATATATGTCAAAGAAACTATGAATTTGCTTTACTGTTTTCTGGCACCTGGCTAAATAGTTGATTGCTCAAGTGCCAAAAATGCCGGGAGGGGGCATATTCAGCATAACTGCTTTCAGAGCTAATGTTTAGTTCGGTGCAATGTGAGATCAGCGAGGCATCGCACACATGCGTGGTGGTTTCGCGCGTACATTCCGTAGTTTATTTATTTGCTTATGTATTGTTTATTTGCGCGACATTTCAGAGCTGAACTATAGCTCACAGAATGTCTAGATATCTGCTCCAATGACCGTCGACACCCTTCGCTGGCGCCTGATGGCGTACCCCTTCCTTACGTTTCGGTGTAGGGGATACGCTAAGCGACGAGACGCTGTGCTCTGCGATTGCCAAAGCGATAGTCTCAAAGCTTCTGTGTCGCTGCCGTTGTTTCCCCTAATTGTGCGACGTGAGCTTTCTAACTATTACTATTATGCTATTGTGCTCGTGAACAGTTGTCGCAATTTCATCGGCGAAGTTTTCCGTGTATAATGCAAGCACACTGAAACTTTGCTTCCTGAATCCTCCTTGTTGGTTTTGCTTTCCTCTTGCGCACGGCATCAGAGAGCCATAAATTTCAACGAAATTTTGTATTTTGAGTGGCACGTAAGAAGTCAACAATTTAAAAAAAATCAGTATCGTGCCATGTACGACAAATGCACAATGTCGTACCACTTTGGGTTGTGACGTCACCATTTGTTTTTTTTTCTGTTATCTCTTATTGTCTCCTCCGTACGTAGATGGTGACGGTGGCTACGAGCCGCCAACTACTGGATACATGGGCTTCTATGGAAGTTACGCCATCAGTTTGCATCAACAATGCCATATCTTTGAACGAGATTGATGGTAGAATTGCATGTATACGCTTTGGCTGTGTGGTTGTTGTAAAGCTTAGGCCACTGTGACTTGGCTAGGGAAATCCTTCCCACCTCGATCAATGTTCAACAAATATGAAAATATCGACTCCAGAATTTCCTCTTCCCACTGCCACTTCTTATCCGGAAGCCACGCACATCTACGCAGATGCTCATTTCGTTCTTGCTTTTGCTGGTGACTGTGATAACTAAAGATGTGTCAGGATTGGGTGGACCTTAAACTCCGATACCTCGTTGGGTGGTTGACATGTTTTGACACATGGCACTAATTTACGCGTCGGCTACGCAGCATAACAGGCATCAACGAGATTCATCGCATCAAAAGATATTCGTAGAAATGTTTTTCTTTCTTTTTTTGGTAAACACTTTCAAGAAACACAGCGATATTTGAAACTTGTTTTTTTTTTCTGTCGAATGTTTATTGCAGGCTCGTAGAGGCCTCTTGCGGTACTCAATCATATCAGTCAGCCTGACGCCACATCCTCACGTCCTTTCGTATCATCACAACATCAGTCCTTCTCACCCTGAATTTCTTTTCCTGCCCAGTTGTCATACATACCTATGCAATAGTTTGCTTTGCTTGTTTTTGTTAGCCATCACAAAATAAGGAAAAGGAGGCACCGTAGAAAGAACTGCGTTGACTCTAGCTGGCGTCAGCAGTAGCCACCTCCAACGAATTCAGATGTCCCATATATTTTAGCCCATTGTGGAGACGGTGAAAAAAGGCAACTTGATGGAAAGCGAACGTGAGCTGTGGTTTAGCGCTAGTGTAGCGCTATAGTCGTGTGCTCATTCACTGCTCTGTAGTATTCCCCTACTACTACTGCTACTACTATTACTACTACTACTACTACTACTACTAATAATAATAATAATAATAGTGATGATAATAATGATAGTAATAATATCTTTGAGACTACTACGAATAGCATTCTTAATACACAGTGGTCGGTAGATATTTTATTTCCACGCCCACAAGACGAAAGGACAAAGTCGCTGTAAAGCTTGTGATTGATGAAGACAATGTTCGCTGTGTTAGAAATAAAAAGACAAGGTGAAAATCTCGACACTGAGCTCTTGTGCGCACATATTTCTTGTGGGGTAACGTGAGTTGCACCGCGTTTAATGTCCTTTGTCAAGTCACTGTTTTTTTTTTTGCCACACATCTACCTACACAGCACGATGCAAGAAAGGGAAGAAATAAAAAGCTACAAAAACTCTAAGCTATAGAACAGAATCAAGAAGTAATGTATGTACAGAAAGGCGCAAGCTTTCTACGCGAAGCAAACGAGCGTCGCCGCCGGGGGCCCTAAATAGGAATTCAATACCAAGAGAGCGTAGGAGGCGCCCATTCTTATTGGTGTTCCAGTCGTTCTCTGAATTGCGCGCAGCGGTGAACGTAAACAAAACGCACCGAGTTTTGTTTTTTTTTCCTTTCCGACAACTCAACCACGCAAACATATCGGCAGGTGATGCCGAACCAGTGACAGTGTGTTCAGGCACTCATTCTTTTTTAGAGGCGCCAGTATCTGCAGAGTACCAAATCGTTGCGCCGTCATATGAGGCGTTCTTTTTTTTTTTGAAATAGACAAAGGCACTTTAACTGAAACTGAGAAAAACAAGCTTCTTTTTTTAACTTACAATATGGTCGGGCCTGCTCAAACAACTTTTTTCTAGTATGTGCATCTCCCCCGATTACCACAAATCTACATAGTGGGAAAATCTGCATAGCCCAATATTATCAGTATTGAGAAATAAGGTTTGTCATTGGCTCATATAGATTGCAACACTTCATTTAGGCAGGAATCAGCTCGTAAAATCAATGTAAAACGACTGGAATATACGCTATAGCAATATTTTGTGATAGGGTTAGCGTCCTCTTTGTGCTTCCGTCGGTGCGGTGCTTCATCGCATGGGAACGACAATTACTAGGATTGAAGAGCGAGTGGACGTTCCTGGTAAAAAGCACACTATTCTGGGCCTGTCATTGGCGTTTTCTTGTTCTTGACATCCTTTTTTAGGCCCATGTGCTCAGATTTGGGTGAACGTTGAAGATCCCCAGGTGGTCCAAATATCCGGAGCCCTCCCCTACGGCGTCTCTCATAATCATATGGTGGTTTTGGGACGTGAAACCCCACATATCAATCAATCTTGACATCCTTTGAAAGCCTGAAAAAGAGTGTCAGTTCGTTTTATGCCATGCCATTTCGGACCATCTTTTCTTCTTTAGGCAATACATAGATGCGCAATATCTTCATTTAATGTGTACTTCATTTTATATGTACCGTGTTGGAGTGAACTGGGGACATGATAATCCAGCGCTAGACTAAAAAAAATCACTAGGAAGCAAAAAGGAGTAGGAATGTCAACCTCCTGCTCTTAATTATTGAGTTGTGTCATCTAAAATTATAAATTTTGTCATTTTAAACCTAATCGTACAATGTAAACACAATAATAAAGCAGCTAGGACACATATGAAACGCTTTGGGTGAGAGTATGTTGGTTGTGTCGGTATCGATTGTTGGCGCAGGACTGATTTAATGATTGTGTCTCAGTTTCATTGAAAGAGTTGGAGTGTTCGGTTACATTTTTTTATTCGAAAATGGTATTTTGAGTTCATGTTACAATAACGAATTGCCCCATCGTGGTTATAACTGTTCTAGAAGTTGAAAATACGTAGGCGTGCTGTAAGTTGCCGTGAAATTTAGCCTAGTTTTGGTTTCTGCATTTGGCTCTTTTTGAAAATAAAAAATAAAACGCATCATAGAGTAGAACTCGTTGTATTGCTCATTCTTGCTGTGCATCAAGAAAATATGTTCACGAAAAATTAATGAACACAGAAAATGGTGAAGCAGACAAGAAAGGAACTAGGAAGTATTGCAAAACCCTGGGGAGGTAATCGAAACAAAGAGTTCGTTGTCTGTAGATGAAAACATGAGATTTGTGGCTGACTGATAAAGAAATGGTTATTTGATGATCGAATTGAAACAAAATTGAGAATCAAGCTAAAAAAGCTACACTACCTTAAATAGGGCGAAGGTCGGAGAAAAGAAAAGATTGTTTGCTGTGAAACAGCTCTACTAACGTAAAACTTGGGGAGGAACAAAACACACAGTGATAGACCGAAGCTTACCACTGAACCCCCCACCGCAAGCTTTGTCGCCACATGGAAACTTCTTATTCCTGCTAAAGCCCCGAAGCTTCCGGAAAAAGAAACTGAGATTTGTATTCGAAAATGTGTTGAGAAATGGCTGCCAATAAAAGTAAATAAATTAATTCAAAAACAAGCATAGAGGAAAGCCTTCATAGCAGTGACGCTGGGAAATCGTCGAAGTGAATTGCCGCGAGAAATTTGCCATAAAAGCGTTGGTGCCCAGTGTGAACTTAACTTCGGGAGGAATGCATTACTTGTGAAAGAAAAAAAAAGTATAGTACCTATTGGTCATCCAAAAATAATTGTTGTAGCCACTCCCTGAAACATCGAAGCCTAAATACAGTTAAAACAAACAGAGGATAATCTTAGAAAACATGGAACAGAGATGCAGCTCTGAATGTCAGCTCTTAAAGTTACGAAAAAAGCTTCGTGTATCACTAGAGTATCGCTTAGATGGGGTGGATTCTTATTTAATGTATGGTGGGTAATCTCTTGCAGTGGATAGACTTCGCTTGTTTAATACCCTCTCCACCTAATTCTCAGGGAGGCAGAATACGTTACCTGATATGTATGCCAGCCTGTGTCTTCCGTCCCAAATAATTTGGGCTGCCATTAGGACTATTGTCTTGAGCAAACCAAGTTGATTGGCACAGTCGAGTAAGTCCACCACGCAAAACTTTTTTGTGAGCCTGCACAAATTAGACTCTAGATAATAATTCTTAATGGAGAGAGTGAGAGCACAAAGCAACAAAATTGTTCAACCCTACAAGCTTTCTGATTCTACTTGGAAGATGAGGTAGTAAATTGTCGTGTGAAATTGTGAGCTATTCAGCTGTCAATTTCAACTCTCGTTGACGCTTTCACTTGCGGGAAATGGTTGGCTTGAAAAAAACTTGATAATGTAGAAAAAACCGTCGATACCGTTTTTCGACTACTCCAGGTGATGATACCTTGCTTTATCGTAATAAGCATCGGTCCTACAAAGATAGTTTGTTTTGAGGACATACCTCAACATTTAAAAATAATGTTGGTTCTAGAGACAACACAGCATATAAAAATGCAGAAGTTCCTCACGAAATTGCCACATCAGTAAAAATGATCAGTATCTGTATTTGAGGCTTCCGGCGCATATATTTCAATACCTGTTTTCCGCAATATATTTCTAAGTATGCCTGTCCAACTTTGCTCAAACGTTTTAACCTGCCTTTGTCCACTACATTGCCTACCAAACCTGGTACGGCAACTGCATGTGACACAGACGTCTGCTGAACGTACGCACCCACCACAACAGCTGAGAGGAATTATGTATGCGATGCCCCAAGCGCAATCTACTAATTCATCGCGGGGCTTCACGTCAACATCGGGCACCTGCCTCTTTGTTAATGGCGACCTGTCGTCCTGCATTTCGCCCCGGCTTAGCAGCGATCACGATCGACGGCACTTGTTCACCAAATGACCTCAGGGTACTTCGTTCAGTTTAGTATCAAGTGCAACGCCGCAATTCACGCGCACTTCGTTCGCAGCCACAACCACCATACTGCTGTTGTTCATGGCCATATTGCCTGTTTCACTTTCGGCAAGTCGAGATCTCGCGTGCGCATCTCATGCGCGCGTAAACAGATGCAGTTCTCGTAAGTTCGGCGCATGCGCGTTCTTGAACCCCCCCCCCCCCCCCCCCACACCCTTTGCGCGCGCTAGACTGAAATTGTATGATATTAAAACTATTCACCTGAATTCTGACGCGACATGACACCTTCATAACTCCCTTTTCCGAGGCATTTCGGAGGACTGGAGAGAGTCTATATGGTAAAATGCTCGACTACAACGCAGACTACCGGAGCCGGGTTTCGGCTGCATCCTTGGTTCTTCTCTATATTGCTGCTTGTTTCGAAGCTGCGTCCAAACCCTGTCTCCTTCTTTGCCTATTGCTCTCCTGGAACATTATGTATCAATGTGCCCACGAAAAAAAAATAATAAGAAGAACGCCTGTCTTCGTTCTTTCCAGACTTCACAGGGCATAGAGCTTGTTTTGCCTTCAAGCACAGTTTTGCTGTGTCATGGTGCTCATTTTCTCTATAGCTGTGTTTTTCTTTCGAATTATTTTCTATGCCTCTGCTGAAAATCACCGAAACTTAGGTGCCGCAGCCAGATTCCGCTTTTTATTAGGTGCCACTATGAGAAGAGATGGGTGAAGGAGAGTGAACAAAGTAAAATACAAAATAAAAATGGTTCACACCACGGGCAAACGACTCGGGAAACTAATTATTCCCGCCAATTAAACGTTCGCTTCTTTGTGGGCACTTTCATCAACCCAGTATATTCAAATTACTTGTATATTTGAACTCCATGGCCTTTTAATGAATAGCGCTTTTAATGGAATCTTTATTCAATGCTCCTTTATGACTTGTCATTAAACTTCTCTGGGATTTGTCGTTGAGAAAGCACGTCCCGCGTGCGTGCGTGCGTGCGTGCGTGCGCACAAACATACACACACACACACTCGTACACGCGAAAGCACGCACACGCACTGACACATACACAGGTGCACTAGCATGTGCTTTCATCCACACGATCCGCTATTGCGATTATGTACGATGACGGAGGGTCTCGAAAATGCAGCAAGTTAACAAAGGAGTCATTTGTGTTCATTCTACCAAAGCATAGAAAAATAACATACCATTGTTTTGGCGAAATGGTTATTGATCTCTGCCGTGCAGTTCTTGCTAACTGCCTTTGCTGGAAGCCTGGTGTACACTTTACGGCGGAACTCCACAAATTAAACATCTCCTGTAACTTCAATAAAAGATACAAAGTGGTTGAAATATATGCACTAGAAACAGAATATCGCTATGGCGTTCAACTTTTACAGGCGAAGGTTAAGGATCCCCCATTGATTTGGTTGTTTATCACAGACAATAGTTTTATTCCCAGATAAGTGACCAGCAGTTGTTGTGCCATTCGTCAGTGCGTATTGCCCTACCTCAAAAAGACGGTGACGAAGTGTGGTATCTCCGCTCTCTTTTTGGCATTAAAAAAGCTGTCGCGCGTGGACCTGTTCGTTAGAAGCTACCATGCAGATGCCCCGCATGAACAAAAACTCCATTTCCCAAGTGCCATAGAACGGTCGTTTAATTGATCCCCCGGTCATGTGGCTAGTGCTAAATAGGCCAGGCAGATTTGTCCCACTAAGGACAAATTGAGCGAGCACCGTGTGCCGGTCAGGAAAATAGCGGGAGTGCTTCAATTCACCCACCATTCCAAGAGATGCAAGAGCTCACAAAATTTTCACATAAAACGCGTTTTCGGTTGGTTTATAAGGATGAATATGCTGCATAGTTTTGACACTTCTTCAACAAGTAAAAAATTAAAACTACGGAGCATGGCTGAAAAGTACTGCCACATTGCTAAAAATATGTAATGACAAATATAGTACAACACAATTATACGTTTCAAGATAGGCGCCTCCTACGGCGATACATTCTTTCGCGAAAGGTTTACAGGCACTGAAGGCATCATCGTTGGTCTACTTTACAATGCCATACTAAATGTTGGTGCAAAAAAGTGGCTGCAGAACAAATCCTAATGAAATAATTTGGTGTAGTGTAACGAATCTCCGTGCTACAGGCCTAGGAGGGAAAAAAATCACAGCATATTCACTAAAGGAATGATGCGAGTGGGTGGCTTCCGGGTGATCATTAACCTCGGAACATTGCCCACTCGGTCATATACTGTCACCTTCGTCTTTCTCGCTGTAGGGCTTCTCCGGTGCGCTGACCAAATTTTTCGGCGTCAGCATGAGTGTCGTCACACTCGTGCGGCAGCAGTGTCCAACGTTGTAGTGACTTCGCGCCCGTATATTAAACTAAACGGCGTCATTCCGGTAGTCTCCTACCAGGCAGTATTATAGGCGAAGGTCACATAAGGCAAGATTTCGTCCCCGTTCTTGTGTTCTGTGTCGACATACATGCAGAGCATGTCTGCGAGGGTCTTTATAGGCCGCTCTGTTTGTCCGTTCGTTTGTGAATGGTACGCCGTTGTTCTCCGGTGAGCTGTACCACTGAGCCTGAGAACCAACTCCAAAAGTTCTGCCATGAACTCAGTTCCTCTATTCGAGATGAGAACTCTTGGAGCGCCATGGCGAAGGACGACGTTTTCTATAAAGAAATGAGCCGCTTCTGCTGCTGTGCTTTCGGCATGGCTTTAGTTTCTGCGTAGCGAGACAAGTAATCGGTGGCGACAATGATCCATCTGTTCCCTGTGATAGAAGTTCGGAATGGGCTCAAGAAATTCATTCAAAATTGGGCGCATGGCTTTGCTGGTACTTGGACGCAATGTAATAAGCTTGCCGGCTAGCCGAGGGCGGGGGGTGCTTTGCGTCTTTGGCAGTCGGCACAGGTTTGGACATGATATTTCATAGCAGCAGGTAGCCAGTAGTAACTGTTTTGCAGTCGGGATAATGTTCGAGTGTAGCCGAGATGACTGGATGTGACTTCATCATGACAGGCTTCTAGAATT
The DNA here is from genome assembly GCF_013339725.1 of Rhipicephalus microplus. NCBI lineage: Eukaryota > Metazoa > Arthropoda > Arachnida > Ixodida > Ixodidae > Rhipicephalus > Rhipicephalus microplus. The sequence continues at coordinate 99,796 of NW_023611392.1, read as the reverse complement.
TCTTTTCGCAGAGATGCAGGGACGACGAGCAAGTATGGGCTGCCGGTGGAAGAATAGTTTTTCTTGTATAAAACGTCGTTCCTTAAACAAAAAGATGGCAGTCCTCTGGCGAAAACTCGCGGCACGTCTTCACGTCATCCATGTAAGAAGTAGATAAGCGGAAGCAGGTCAGGGTCACTGCGGTGCTTTTCGAAATAGTTGCCGCGTTGATGACTCTCAAGAATACGGCATCCTTAGACTCGTCATTAATAGCGACAGGCTCGACGGGTGACCACGAAAGACAGTCTGCGTCAGTGTGCTTCTTCCCTGATATATAAGTTATGGTGGTACGAAACTCTTGAAGCCGAAGGCTCTAGTGTGTTATACGGCCGGATAGGTCTTTCAAGATAGTGAGCCAGCAAAGCGAGTGGTGATCGCTGATGACATTAATTGAGCGGCCATACAGATACAGTCAAAATTTGAGAATCGCCCAGACCATGGCAAGGCGCTCTTTCTCGGTAGTCGAGTAGTTCTCCTTGCGAGAGAGAGCTCTGCTGGCATAGGCTATCACTTTCTCGGAGTTATCTTGCCATTGTATCAGTACGGCGCCCAGGTCTACATTGCTTGCGTCGGTGTGAAGTGCTGTTGGCGCTTCCTTGTCAAAGCGCGCAAGAACCGGATGTGTTTGGAGGCGTTGGCGTAATTCGTTAAATGCAGTTTGATCCTTTTCGCCCCAAAGAAAGGGGACGTCCTCTTGTGTGAGCCGTGTCAAAGGCGCCGCAATAGGCGAAAAGTTGGCTATGAACCGTCGGTAATAAGAGCAGAGGCCTAAGAAGTGTCTCACTGCTCTTTTGTCATGCGATGTGGGAAACTTTGCGACAGCGTAGATTTTGCCCGGGTCAGGTCGAAGACCTTCGTAGCTGACCAGCTAGCCTGAGAAGCAAAGTTCACTAAAACTGAAATGGAACTTCTCTGATTTTAAAGTCAGGCCAGCTGAACGCATAGCTTGTAGAACTGAGAATAAACGACTTGGGTGTTTCGCGAATGTAGCTGAGAAGACAATAACGTCATCTAGATAGACCAAGCATGTCTACCGCTTCAGTCTGGATAGCACAGTGTTCATTAAACGTTGAAAAGTGGCTGGCGCTGAGCATAACCCGAATGAAAGCATTTTAAATTCATAAAGACCGCCGGGCGTCACGAAGGCAGTTTTCTCATGGTCTCTCTCGTCGATCTCTATTTGCCAATGGCCACTACGCACGTCCATTGATGAGAAATAGCGTGCATGCCGCAGCTGATCAAGAGAGTCATCTATGCGTGGCAGTGGGTAGACGTTTTTCTTGGTGATTTGGTTTAACTTGCGGTAATCTATACAGAAACGCAAGCTGCCGTCTTTCTTCTTAACTAACACCACGGGTATGCCCAGGGGCTTTTGGAAGGCTGTATTACGTCATCTCAGAACATCTTCTGAACGTGCTTTCTGATCTCCTCGCGTTCTTTCGGAGCCACAAGGTATGGGTTTTGCCGGATCGGTCTCGTATTTTCTTCAACAATGATTCGGTGCCGGGTCAGTGGTGGTTGCTTAACCTTCAACGTGCAAGAAAAACAATTTTTGAACTGGTGTATCAGTTCTAGTAGGCGCTGTTTATCCGAGGGTGACAGGGTAGAGCAAATGTCGTCAGAATAAGGTGCCGAGGCTGGGATGGTCGCGTCGTCCGGTTGCAAAGCGAAGTAGTCTCTGGCCTTGTCCACATCCTCGTAGTAGGCAATCGCGGTGCCCTTCTGGATGTGACAGCGCTCGTTGCTGAAGTTGGTGAGGAGCACTTCTGCCCACCCATCAGTTAGTGCCAGAACGTCTCTCGCTATGGAAACACCTAGCGTAAGTAATAGCCTGACTATTCGCTCCGCTATCACCTCGTTATGGCACGGCCGTTCACATAACGCCGAGACAAGGCAGCAAGATCTCGGCGGAAGCATAACATCATCGGCTACCCGTAAACGTTGCAGTTCTTCTTCCGTGGCGGCGTCGACGTAAGGATGGTTGGAAAAGGTGAAGATACGTTCTGGAATGTTGATGACAGCACCGTACTCTCGCCGAAAATCCGTACCCAAAATCAGCTCTTTACAACAGTCCGGTAAAATCATAAAAGTGGCGACGAAGCTCGAAGCACCGATTACGAGCCGAGTGGTGGATTTACCGGTTGGAGTCATTAGCTGTCCACCAGCACTCCTTATGCTCGGCCCACTCCATGGCATCTTGACCTTCTTAAGGTGGTCGGCAAGCTCTTGTCGCATAATAGAGAAGTCGGCACCAGTGTCAACCAGTGCTGTTACGCAGTGTCCGTCTATAACGCTAAGGTCCACACGTACAAACTAACTGGCATTAGTACTCGTGGTGGTCGTCGTCTTCGCCATAACCGTCTTCATGTCGTCTTTCCGTAGAGGCAAGGGGGTATTTTTAGCGTCTCGGCGATTGGCATCCTTGCCCCCGGAGGTCGCAGCAGTTAGTTTCCCTGGCACGGGCTTGGGGAGCGGTTTCTGATGGCGTCAGCGTAACTTTGTCGATTATAGCACAGTGTTAATTAAACGTTGGAAAGTGGCTGGCGCTGAGCATAACCCGAATGGGAGCACTTTAAATTCATAAAGACCGTCGAGCGTCGCGAAGGCAGTTTTCTCATGGTATCTCTCGCCGACCTCTCTTTGCCAATAGCCACTTCGCAAGTACAATGATGAGAAATAGCATACATGCCGCAGCCGATCAAGAGAGTCATCTATGCGTGGCAGTGGGTAGACGTCTTTCTTCGTGACTTGGTTTAACTTGCGGTAATCTATACAGAAACTCAAGCTGCCGTCTTTCTTTTTAACCAATACAACGGGGGATGCCCAGGGAGTTTTGGAAGGCAGTATTACGTTAACTTAGAGTATCTTCTGAACTTGCTTTTGGATCTCGTCACGTTGTTTCGGTGCCACACGGTATGGGTTTTGCCGGATTGGTCTCGTATTTTCTTCAACAATGATTCGGTGCCGGGTCAGTGTTGTTTGCCTGACCTTCGACGTGCACGAAAAACAATTTTGAAACTGGTGTATTAGCTCTAGTAGGCACTGTTTATCCGAGGGTGACAGGGTAGAGCAAATGTCGACACACAAAGGTGTCGAGGCTGGGTAGGTCGCGTCGTCTGGTTCCAAAGCGAAGCAATCTCTGGCTTGGTCCACATCGTCGTAGTAGGCAATTGCGGTGCCCTTCTGAATGTGACAGCACTCGTTGCTGAAATTGTTGAGGAGCACTTCTGCCCGCCCATCAGTTAGTTCTAGAACGCCTCTCGCTATGGAAACCACTTGCGTAAGCAATAGGGTGACTATTCTCTCAGCTATCACGTCGTTAAGGCACGGCCGCTCACATAACACCGACACAAGACAGCAAGATCTAGGCGGGAGCATCACATCACGTAGGCGGGGCTACACGTAAACGTTGCTGTTGTTCTTCAGTAGCGGCGTCGACTTAAAAATGGGCGGAAAAGGTGACAATACGTTCTGGATTGTTCATGACTGCACCATACTCTCGCAGAAAATCTATACCCAAAATCAGCTCTTTACAACAGTCCGCTAAAATCACAAAAGTTGCAACAAAGTTCGAATTACCAATCATGAGCCGATCAGTGCATTTGCCGGTTGGCGTCATTAGCTGGCCACCAGCACTCCTTATGGTCGGCCCCCTCTACGGCGTCTTGACCTTCTTAACGCTGTCGGCAAGCTTTTGTGGCATAATAGAGAAGTCAGCACCAGTGTCAACCAGTAATGTTACGTAGTGTCCGTCTATAATAACGCTAAGGTCGGCACGTACAAATTCATCGGCATTAGTACTCGTTGTTGTCGTCGTCTTCGTCATTACCGTCATCATGTCGTCTTTCTGTAGAAGCAAAGGGTCTGTTTGGCGTCTCGGCAAACTTGCCGCCAGAGGTCGCGAGGTCGCGGCAGTTAGTTTTCCTGGCACGGGCTTGGGAAGCAGTTTCTGACGGCGTCAGCGTAACTTGAGCGATTTGGGGAAGTGTGACCTCGTGCAGGTGAGGGAGACCGCCAGCGACGACGTGGTGAAGAAGCTTGGTTGGTAGGCAGGTGATCAGCACCATAGTCACAAGGGTCTTCAAAATAAAATGAAGCGGGTCGAGAAAAGTATCCAACCGGACTTCGTCGATGACAGCAGTAGCGCGAGATATGGCCTGGCTCACCGCAGCGGAAACACAGCGGTCCACGGTTGGCAGTGCGCCACAAGTCGGTCTGACATACTGGTGTTCGCCGCACAGGTCTCCACTGCCACTAAGGCAGTGGAGACCTGTGAAAGGGTGCTTCTTCTGGAGCTGAGAGATGATGGCGGATGGCATCAGCATGCGTCAACGGACGTGGTTCAGGTGGTGGCGCCAGTGATGGAAAGGCTTGCCGCAGTTCGTGCCACACGATTTCCGCAACAGAAGCGACTGGAGGCTCGGTAATAAGGAAAAGGCAGAGAGCCCGCAGCTCTTCCTGTGGGATTTGCCTAATCATTTGCCGCAGAAGGCTTCCGGAAACTGTAGCGTTTTGAACGGTGGCCCCTACAGGCGTTTGGTCGGGCAGGTGGTCAAAGTGGCGGCATTGTTGCCGGAGAGCCTGCTCGATGACTGTCACCTCTTTAATACATTCATCCACTGTTGTTGGCAGATTTCTTACAAGGCCGGCGAAAAGAGGTTCCTTAACTCCCCGCATCAGGTGACGAACTTTCCTTGCCTCGGGCATGTCAGAGTCAGCGTGGCGAAATAGACGAGCCATATCCTCAGCAAACATGGCGATGGTTTCGTTCGGCTTTTGCACACGGCCTTCAATCATCTGTTGTGCGAGATTCCATCGGTCGGCACTCAAAAACGTCTCGAGAAGCTTTTGGCAGAAATTGTCCCAGGTTTGGGAAGTAGGCTCCCTGTTCTCTATCATGTGCGAGCGCTAGTATCCATTGCGAAGTAGGCACGGCCAAGTTTCTTTTGTGCGCTCCAGCGATTTACCACAGTGGTCCGCTCGAACTGGTCGAGCCAGTCCTCGACTTCATAAGCTTCTCATAAGCTTCTCCCCGGAAGACTTCGGGAACACGAGGAGGCTCAGAAATTACCTGGGAAGGAATAGTCATCTGTGCAGCAGGAAGATTCGCAGACGTTGTAGGGGCCACTTTGTTGGTAAGAAGAGATGCAGTCAAGAGTTCCGGACTTAGGCCTAGTAGGCGCTGGCTGAATCGGTGTACTGGAGTCGTAACAAGATGTTGAAGCTCCGGACTGGGTGTACGGTCCCGAACAACGCTTTCCTGCATCAGGTTGCAGGTACCAGCACCTCCACTAGTGTCCTGGCGTGAAAACAGAGGTCGTATTTGAAGAAGCTAAGAAAGCTGCAGCAGGTCGGTCTTTTCATTTTCCGCGCGCCAGCGAGTTCCTCGTCATTCTCGTTGTTGATTTATGCATAAAAAGCGTGCAGATGCGCATATACACTGTCACCTTCGTCTTTCTCGTAGGACGCACGTGAACAATATACAAACCTGCTTAAGATTCACAATGCGTTTATGATGTCGAGATGTGGTCGGCATTTTCCTTTCATTATGACCGCCTTCTGATCGGTGAAATATAAAGCCATAGGGGTTCTTATTTGGTATCCAACCTGGAATTTGTGATGACGGCGTTGCCGTGCCGCTACGGCTTTGCGAGCCCTCAGCTCCGAGTCGGCTCGCCGGCGCTGCCGTTTCGCTGCAGCTCCGCGAGCCCGCAAGTCTGGATCCGCGGATCCGCTTGTGTGCGATACCGTGCTCCAGCCGCTCAGCGAGCACGATACTCTGAACTGCACTAACGCAGCCACGATGCAAGGCGTCATGTGTTCATTCATAATGAAGTGCACTCTATGAGCATGAGAGAGAGGAAGAGAGCCAGGAGCGAACGTGTTCTTTATCTCTCGGGGTGCCGCAGCCAAAGAAACAGCGTGCCACGAGCGTGCCCGCGATCATCGTTTTCCTTATCTACCTAGGATCGGCATGCTCGCGGCTGGAGCTCCCAGCACGTGCAAGCCAGGAGAAGGGACATTTGACGGACAAGGCTCCACCCTAAGGTCCTTTGCTTCTAAAAGTGAATTCAATATACGTTCATTGAAAGGGTCACACGTGAAAGGCTATCAAGTGAGATAGAAACGATCAATCTCGCGTGTACGCTGACTATGTCCTACTCTTTTGTGTCTCTTCAATCACGTGCTTGTTTTCTATTATGCCTTTCTACGCATCTTTACCGCTGTGTACTTTTTCATCTATTAGGGCCGTTCCCCGCGCTCCCAGCACACCGCAACGCAAGTGCCGGGACCCTTGCAGCAAGCAAGTGGCGAACAAGTAAGCCAATTGGCGACGCTCTTTCACCCTTCGCTTGGGTGCAGCAGGTGTGCCTGCACGTGCGTTGCGGCTGTGCGGCTAGCGCATAAAACGGCCCATACGCTCCACCTATACTCTGTCTTTCCCAATCCTTCCTATGGGCCTCACAGTAGAAGCTCAGACGTTCAGTCTTCTGAACATTATGCATGGTCATTACCTCGATGACTTTCCCAATTTACGTTTTAGGGGCGAAGCCCCTTTATGGCGTGGCTTGGGCGTCCCGCGTAGTACGTAACCACCAATGGCACATACCCGATATAGGTACAACAATAGACCTCCAAGGTGGTGCCGGTGAGATATTTCTTCTGTGCGTTGTTTAACAATGAAAAATAGTGCTCAATGTTAATGCCAATGCCTGCTAATGGGGAATGAGAGACAGGAGCATTCGGCTTTTAGTCAACGTGCATGCTGCGATCCCCATTAGCAGCCATTGACATGTACATTGAGCACTATCGGAGAAGAAAGGGTTGCTACATTATACTCGCTGGGGGTAACCTCCTTAGCTTTAGAAAGATTTAGCGAGCGTTGAGCCGCAGGGCCATGAATACAATGAACTAGTATATACCATGAATGAATTCGAGGTGGTTAAAGGGGGGAAGCAGATACGAAGCGCCAGCCACAAGAAATTAAAAGCTAAATCCTCCTGTTTCTCATTTCACATTAGCAGCCACTGACATGTACATGGAGCACTATCTGACAGGAAAAGGTTGCCACGTTATACTCGCTGGGCGTAACCTCCTTGGTTTTAGAAAGGTTTAGTGAGCATTGGGCCGCAGTGCCATAAATACAGTGAACTAGTATATACCATGAACTCAAGGTGGTTGAAGGTGGAAAGTAGACCCGAAGCGCAAGCCGTAAGAAAGTGTGTGTGTGCCACCTCTCGTTTATTCCTTGGAATGTCCACTGAATGGCGGTGCTTCTATATGGGGAATATATGATAAAAAGATGCGAGATGGTGGGACTTGGAGTGTTGAATAGATGGACGAACGGACACACAGACAGATGCATGGATGGACGCATGAACGGACGCAGGGGCGGATGCATGAACGAACGCAGGGACTGGCGCACGAACAGACGCATGGACGGTCACACTCCTATTCGGAAAAGGTGTTTTCTATTTCTCCACACTGGGCCCGGTTTATGTTCACTCGCCAGCCGATTCAAAACGACGAGATATTGGCCTGATGCTGGGCCGCTGGTTTGACATTCTTTTTTATGTTCGACATATTTTTTTTACATAGTATAATATTTCCGCTTGGCGAATTTGATTCTGTTAGGGCCTTCGTGATCCAAAGCTGATTCGTTTTACCCAGTTGGTTCTAGCACCCAACTGATCTACGTGGCTTGTTGAGATTTTTTATATATTTAGGCGTGCACTTGCGCCGGCGTTTTAGGTAAACCCATCTGAGGCGCTAAGTTGAGCGCCGGTGTTAGGTGAGTACATGTGCAGAAAATGAGGTCAGTGGCGGTCGCGCCAACTTTTTCTATTATTTTGCTCCTGAGAAATTGGTTGACCACTCATTATCACGGGGTCGGGATGTTCACGAAGGCAGAATCAGGCGTTTCCAAGACAGAACTTTTTTTTTATATTCAGTAAACCTGTACACGCTGCCAACTAATATCGGGGAACAAAGCGTCGGTTGTCGATAATATGACCAGTGGTCAGGCACGTTGTCTATATAGATGTAATGCGATAGTACTGTCGTTTGCGACAACCTTATACTCTAGAGCACCTAAACGTCTATGCTCTTTGTAGAATCCAAAGTATTGCTGAAAAAGATTTTCACAGAATTGATCAGTTTTGCTTTCCAACCACACACACAGTCTTCAGGCAGGTATTCTGCATGCCGACGCTGATGATTCTAGGGATGCCTATCGGTATTTTGCTGGCACTAGATGCCCAGACAGGTGAGTAGTCGGGCTTCCTAGCATGTTGAAAGTTCACACTTCTCCGTCTTTTTTTTTCTTTACTATGTCGTTTGCTGTCTATTATTCATACATACCATTTCAGCCTTTGTCTTAATGTACTGGAATGGTATAGTAACCATAATATGACTCCAGGTTTTAGAAGTTAAATCTGGTAGAGGATGTATACTTCAAACATAATTTTTGAATTTCTGTTTTTCTAAAGTTCACACAAGAACACGGTAGAGCAACAGAATAAGAAACTGGCACTTAGCATCAGCATAATAGGCGGGAAATCCTTGCATTTATCATTGTTATATTTTCAACATTATCCAAAACTTCTAGGTGTTTTGAATGATTCGAATGGAGGCGGAAACGTTGTAGGCCCGTGTGCTCAGGTTTGGGTGCACGTTACAGAACCCCAGGTGGTCGAAATTTCCGGAGCCTTCTACTACGGCGTCTCTCATAATCTTATGGTGGTTTTTGGACGTTAAACCCCACACATCAATCAATCAATTGCATGATTCGAAGCACGAGGCAAATGGTCAAGATAACTTCAATGAACCCGCTTACGCGTGCGCTTCTTAGCCACGAGATATCCCGTGGACAGCTCAACTTTGTTGTTAGAGTTATGGAAAACAGAAGTGCTCGCGTCAATGCGAATTTTATCAGCGGATAGCTTTAAGGGCTTGTTTTGAGCCTTTGCGTAAGCCGGAAGTTCACACCGAGCTTGTCACGTTTTGATAGAAAGATCTTCGCACATATAACCATTAGTTTTCCTAAGCTATTCAGCTCATTTCCATTGAAAAATGCAAACTTGGCAATAATTGGCATTCGGCTAACCATGTCAACTCTGCCCAGCATGTGAATATGCTATAATTGCAGACTTGGTGCGGAAATGCTTGGATGGTTGCAGCAAACCTTCACTATCTTATCTTCGGAAGCTGCCCAGTTCCTATTAGAGTCTTCATCAAGGCCTATAAAGAATAGATTATACCGAGCAACTTATTTACCACATCTTCAAATCTATTCGCAATTATGGACAGCTGGTTCGTGACATTACGTACAATGTCAATCGAACCAGAAGGCGCGATAACATTGAGCGCAGCATGCTTTCTTCCAGGGAACTCGCCTTATAACTTCAACTTATAACTTCGTTGTCCACCGTCTTCCATTGGGCGAATATGACACCTCAGCATCTGCACAAGCGAGATCAGCATGACTGTTCGCGTTAGCTTTTCCAGGTATTTCTACATTGCTCTTCGGCTGTTTAATGTCCGTCGCGGTGATGGTGTGTTTAGGGAGTAAAGCTTTATAACTTTCCTCCAGACCATGCATTTCACTGAGGGCAAGAGCTAATGCGTCGGCTTCTGGCTTATTGATAGAACCATTATTTGATTAGAAATCACCGGCTCACGTTAATAAAAGTTCCTGCATAGCAACACATATATACGCACAAGATAACAGTTGTTTGAAAATATTCCCAAGCTCTGATAAGCTCGACACCGGAAGGAAGCAATGGTAGCTACATCAACTACACGTAGCATTGTTCGTGTAAAAAGCAAAGGCTGTAAACATGGCATCCTTCCCATGGGTTCGAGCTCAAATCAGCAATTCGCCCAGTGACACCTATGTACACTGTCGTTCTTCGTGAAAGGGAACACGCCAACGCGTGGCTTGCGCTCTGTGGCGGCTGTCTACTGCGCCATCAACCGACAAGTGGAAAAACTACGTTCGCTTTTGGCGTCATCTATGGCCAAGCAAGGTAACGAATCATAGCCGGTAGACAAGCGCTGCTTGACAACGTTCCCTCACCGCTCACCCGGCGAGCGATATCGGGCGATTACTGCAGCTTGTCAAGTGTGCTTGCACAACGCTTGATATGTTGGCAGCGGACTACGCACTGCAGGCGTGAACAGAGGTGGAGTGCAATCTAGCAGCGCTTTTCTACGAGTCATATTTCGGTATTTTTTTGCAACAGATGGCGCTGGAGGCGAACGTGTTTTCTTTGACTGTCGGTTCATGATGCTATAGGCAGCTGCCGCAAAGTGCAGGCCACGCGTTCGCATGTTCCCTTTCATAAAGGACGGCAGTGTACAGGCTGTTTCACACTTCAGGGAAATTTCGAAGCGCGTCCATGGCGTCGTGATGCGGCTAGCGCTGCATAAACGCGCCGTCAGCAGCTCGCACGTGCGCAGATAATTGAGGAGTGTAGTTTTGAACCACGTCATCTACTACGGCGGCTCTTGCTTGCCGCATTGCTGGCCAGTGCGCGAATAGCATAGTTAGTACAAGAACTGGGTCGATGTTCTGCACTAAACGTTGCGCGACGCTTACTTCTCGGCCTCTGTAATAACGGGGTGCTACAAGCAGAATATGCCTGCATATTTTGTTTGCTATATACTTCGAAATGCCGTGGTGCTGTGTGGTTTCATGAATACTTCTTCACTGTGTGTGCACCGCAGTACACTTGGACAAGGTAGGCACGCCAATTAGAACGCAATGTGCGTTGTCTTGGTGCGACTTTCAATAAAAAAAGCACTCAACAGTCAATGTCGTACTGCTGCGCTCGCTTAACTCGATAAAACAAACGGAAACAAATACAGGAATGCTTTAGGTGAAGAAAAAGCCGGAACGTGTCTCTTTACAATCATATTTCTTTATTTTCATATTTCTAGTGCTCGTGTTGTCCTCTTTGCTTTCTTTGCCTCGCCTTTCGTCTGTTTCTTCTAGCACCTTCGTGCTCGCGCTGCAGCCCTTATTACCATATTTCTTCACCACAAGACTGGCTAGCCGGCTCCGAAATGTGGTGTAGTTTTTACAGCATAGTTCAATAGTTAATTTTTCCTGGTATACAGGACATGATAAACTGGGCAAACAGCACAGTATTGCTTTTTCAGACAAGAAAAAAATAGAAAAACGTTTGGCAGACAAGCACCTGCTTAATTCAGATCACTCTGAATTTCGTGATGCCATGCCCCCATCGTGAATGAATGGTGCATGCGGCGGTGGAACACATCGCTTATACCATGCGTTAGCTGCCGTCTAGAATGAGTGATATTTGGTATACCGCTGAGGACATGAACTTGGAAACGTCACGAGCGCATTTCGGCGCCGGGAGCTAGCCCTTCATGTTGCTATCAAATATCGTCGACTATGAGCACGTTCAGAGGACTGTTCTGTATTAAATCATTCGTGAATTCATTCACAATTGTTTTGTTGTGTTAAACCCGCTCAGCTGCTCAGCAGTCACCACTAAGAGTTATTTTTATTTAAAGTCAAATAGAGACTAAGCACGCCCCGCTGGGGTGGTCTAGTGGCTAAGGTACTCTACTACTGACCAGCTGGTCGCTGGATCGAATGCCGGCTGTGGCGGCTGCAGTTTCGATGGAGACAAAAATGCTGTAGGCCCGTGTGCTCAGATTTTGGCGCACGTTAAAGAACCCCAGGAGGTAAAAATTTCCGGAGCCCTCCACTACGGCGTCTCTCATATTCATATGGTGGTTTTGGGACGTTAAACACCACATATCTATCGAGAGACTACGTATAATGCGTACTCATTATCGTGTCTTCCTCATCCAAGCTTAGTGCGGCACGCTCACTATGAAAAAAAAAACATTTGTGAACGCACTCAATGCCACGACGTTTCGATAGAGCAAACAAAGTGTACATGCTGCCAAATACTGTTCTTTCTAGTGTCCCATTATCCCGAATGAAAGCAGAGAGGTTGGAATTGCACAACGTTTTGTGCAGAGAAGCCTGGAAAGCTGGGCAAGTTGGTACGGGAACATGTTAAATAATACTACACCACAAAAGGGTAACAAAAAAAAGAACGCACGCGCGAGTTTGTCGTTTTTTGTCTCTTCGTATCTGATATTGCGCTGCAGATTTTTCTGAACATGATTAGTGCGAAGTATCGGCCTAGTCCCCGCATTAACAATGATATCCGTGCGCTGGCCGACAATGCCGCACACGCCTTGCCGTTGCAGATGACGCGGTTCAACTCTGAATCTTTGAAGCGTCTGCACACGCGGCAACTGCGGCCGGCGCGTGATTGCGGCGCTTCGGTCGCATCGTGATGCCAGGAGCTCCAAGATTCACCCTAAGTATGAAACAGCTTGTGCATGATTGCGCAGAGCAGCCATCGTCACGAAAGAGGCATGTTGCTAGACGACTAAGTCATTTCTATCCAAGGTTAAAAAACTGAGGCAGTGGTCTCCAAACCAAAGGCGGGGTATCCTGTGTAAGCCGGGACCAGTTGGATAATCCGGCAAGCTCAGCACAATTGAACTCGGTCAGCCAGGAGGCGTTTCCTTTGCGCCAGCTAGCGAAATCCTTCACTGCGCGAGAAATATGGGCGTCGAACCCGTTCAACTGGGACTGGAGCAAGGAAAGACAACTGAAGCTGGTTAGGAGGAGCCCAGCCGATCGGAGCATATTGCCCAGGTAACCATGACCACTGCAGAGGCCATAAGCATGACACTCTTTCCGCGGTGTCGAATAATGTTGGGTAGCGTGACCTTATGTTCACCAAGAATAATCACCTCAAGCCATAACATAAGCCATGGCTTTTTTTCAACACCATCACTGCCTTCATCAAATATTGATGCGTTGATTGAGTCACCTATCCATTTCGTATTAACTTCAGTCATACTTTTATAAAACAATTGTGTTTTTCGCTGATTCTCTAGAACTGTTTATATGAGGTCAGTTTTATTTTTATTTTTATTGCTGGTGATGTCTTGGCGATCACTTAGTTAAGAGATCGTCACTTATGCTTTAAATAATATGTCGCAAACTTGGACTCACTCACTCAAAGAAAACGTTCTCTTTTGCCATGCACTAGGACAATGTGTAAGAGAAAATAACTCGCAGCTATAGATGAAACCTAAAGTAAGTCGCGATTCAAAAAGAGCACCTCAGATATTTTGTGAGCGCGCATTCTATGTATTTTTCAATCCAATGCCTACAATTTAAAGGAATCGCTTTGTCACTTCTAATATATCGATCACTCGCCACACCCATACGACTTTATACACTGGGGGCATTAATTTTCAAGAAGCGCGGACATTCGCAAACGCCAACGCAGTAGGAGTCGGGCATAAACAGGGAAACGGAGCGTTAATTACGAGGGACTCAGCGGGAAAACAGCGTGTCTCTCTTTTGTGCAATCATGAATGCAGAAACAGGAAGGGAACGCGAAGGATGCAGTGAATGTCCTCTTTTGTGAAACGCAGAGCCCAATTCTTGTTAATTATGCACGCCATCTGAACGATGCTGCTTCGCCCTGATGCTCGTTCGCGGAGACCAACAAAAGTAAGAACTATCGATGTCGTATTAGCTACGCAAGCCCCGAAGTGAACAGCTGTATTTGATGGCCTCTCCATCCTTTCCGGTTCTCGTCCACGCAGTTCCTGTATGTTCAAACGAGCTCACTAATTATGCGTGTATTGCCTACCATTTGGGTACGCCAATTGCAGTGCTGACGGCGCTGCCCATTGCACCGACTGTGTCTGCACCATGTCAATGATTGCAGCTGGCGCAGCTGGTTCCTTTTATTTATATATTGAAAAGAAACGTTTTTTCATTTAATGCTGGTATATTTTTAGGCGTGCGAGCACTCAGAGACACTCTTTTGTTCGTGTAAGCATAGCCAGCCGATAACTTACTTTCTGTTTTCCAAATATACGCGAAAGGTTTTCTACACAATGACATCGTTCCAGCTTCAGTCGGGAGTTAGCTTGGATCGATATAAAAAAGGTTTCAGCTTCTATGTATACTTCTTTGATGGCCGTCTTGTTGGACACCGCAAAGAATCTGCGCATGCGTGGGTATTTACTCAGCGTACATCTTTACGGAACGTAAACAAACCGCCGGATAGGCTTCACGTATGCTGCCATATTTCGGAAATCTTTATCCCTTCGTGGTTACTCGCAATATCTCCTTCGCGATGTGGCAACCGCCTAGTGACAATAACCCGAAGCCCGAGAGATCACCTTGTTTCAGCCGCATTATTGAAGACGGGCTCAAGCACATACTATATGTACAGAAGGCTTAATTTTCTCGAACACCATACGCATGACTGAAACATGATGATATGTGGGGTTTAACGTCCCAAAACCACCATATGATTATGAGAGACGCCGTAGTGGAGGGCTCCGGAAATTTCGACCACCTGGGGTTCTTTAACGTGCACCCAATTCTGAGCACACGGGCCTACAACATTTCCGCCTCCATCGGAAATGCAGCCGACGCAGCTGGGATTCAAACCCGCGACCTGCGGGTCAGCAGCCGAGTACCTTAGCCACTGGACCACCGCGGCGGGGCGCATGACTGAAACAGGAAAAAGGAAAGGTAGATGTTAACAAACAAGATTTGTACCCCAGATGCACGAGGCAAAAGAGTAGACTTATTAACTATGCGTGACTTCTGCTAAAAAACGTTGCTGTTTATCTAACAGAGAGCAATGAAAAGGTATGCTGGCGCATTTGTAAGGCTCTTACTTCGATTTTAGTCACGTGACTAGCTGTCACGTGGTTTTTAGCGAGAACATATCGCGGGACTGTAGCTGTTACTTGTGTGACCGCACATGGCACGTGATTTGCTATTATGTGAAGTTGGCGTATCAACTGCCACAATAGTGCTTCATGAAGAAAGCGATAGATTACCAATAAAGAGGGTGTAAAGCAAGGGGGTACGACCTCCTCAACGCTAACTACGACCTACAGAATGGGAAGAGTTAGAAATACGAACTAATAGAGAGTACCTTAGTAACTAGCACTTCGCCGATGATAACATTGCTGAGTAACACAGGGACAAATTGCAATTCTTCATTACTGAACTAGACAAAAAAAGAATAAAGGTATAGGTCTTAATATTCTTCTGCAGAAAACGAAAGTAATGTACAACAACCTCGAAAGAGAACAGCGTTTCGAGATAGGTAGCACTGCACTTGAACTTGTAATAGAGTAGGGAGACTCCTACTTAGGACAGGTAGTAACCGCGTAGTCAAACCACAATATTGAAGTAAGTAGAAGAATGGAAATGGGGTTGAGAACATACGACAAGCACTCTCAAACTATGACAGGTAGATTGCCACTATCCTTCAAGAGGAAGGTATAGAACAACTACATCTTACCGCTACTTAACTGTAGAGCAGAAACCTGAAGGATTGCCAAGAGAGCTGAAATTAAGTTGAAGACGATGCAGCGAGCAATGGAAAGAAAAATGATAGGTGTAACCTTAAGAGACGAGTAGAGAGCAGAGTGTATCAGGGAGCAAATGGATGTTAAAGAGATCGTAGTCGAAATCAAGAAGAAGAAATGGTCATGGGCAGGGCACGTAGCGCGAAGGCTTGGTAACCACTTTTTAAGGGTAAATGAGTGGATTACCGGGGGAGGCAAGTTGGTGAAAGGGAGACAGAAAGTTCAGTGGACAGATAAGATTAGGAAATTTGCGGGTATAAAATGGCAGCCGCAAGCACAGGACTGATATGACTGGCGTAACATGGAAGAGGCTTTTGTACTGCAGTGGGCGTAGTCAGGCTCTTGATAATAGAGATCTTGATGTTAGGCCATGTGACGTTTGGTCATGTGACTTGTTTTTACCAGTTCTATGACGGGAAAAGCCCATGTGACCGGTTATTACACCTGCCGCGTCATTTTAGACCTCTTAATATTGGTGGGTGGTGCTACGTGGTTTTTAGTCACAGCCAGTTGTTACGTGTTCGTACTATCAGCAGCTAAACTAGCAGGACGTGAAATATTCGGAAAAGCTAAATTCTCGCTTCGTCGGGGAAAGTAATTGCGAAATAAATATTCCATGCCGCGCTCCGCATTCCAACCTATATAGTCACCTGTTTAATTTCTACCATTAAGTACTGATATAGCAGAAATTCGCTTTTGTTGTAGATAGAAAGTCTTGGAAACGGTTGCTGTTAATAGTACGTTGCTTTTGCAGGTGTGAATAGATGTCCCATGCTGGTACGTGATTTCTAATCAGTTGACTCAATTTAAGGGCGTGTTACGCAATTTTATTATCCTGCTTAGATATTACCAGATGTAATGGTTTTATGGTTCATAGTGTACTTCTTACGAGGCATTACGCTATTTGTAGTCGCATTATGTATTGCTACTTGATTTGCAGTTATTTCATTGGTTGCTAAGAGTCGTTACGTTGAATTGGTCACGTTTATAACGTTATTTTAGTAGTGTGCTGCTTCAATACGGTCCGACGACCAGTGGTTTCGTGGTGTCACATCATTTTAGGGGCGAAGCTCCTCTTAGTCTAACCTTGTCCTGCGTCAGGCGTAACCGAGAGAAGAGACGAGAAAAAAAAAAGGAAGGCAGTGTGTTTTGAACAGTATAATAGGCGGCATTATCGCATATAGAAGTACATACAAATCACAGTTGAGTGATGATAGTCTAGATGACGCTGTACCACTACTCTCCGCTTGACTGCTGCGTGGGTTGTGCCTGGTTGCGTGAAGAAGGAGTGCCTCTCTGTCTCCTGGATCGTCGCCGTACATGGCAGATCGTTGGTGGGGCATGGACGAAGCAGAGCGGCAGGCGTGGAGCACCGTGGCGGCTCGTGCTCGTCGCCAGACAGACAGAAAGACAGACACGCAGACAGGCAAGCGGATGAGCACACGAGCGGACGGACGCATGCACACACGCACGGACGGACGGACGCTCAGAAGGACAGACACACAAACAGAGAGACAGACACGTGGACAGACAGACAGGCAGACAGACAGACAAACAGACAGACAGACAGGCGCTTCGCCCAACTCATCGTCATTCATTTCGTAGATATGATTCGATTTTTTTTGTCACGTAACAGACTCCTCAGCATAACCATTGTATTCGACAACGGACAAAGTGACGCACATGTTTTAGAAGTAAAGCATAAGTTGATGAGGACGGAACAGACGTTTATCGGTTCATACCATGATTGATTGATTTGTGGGGTTTAACGTCCCAAAACCACCATTTGATTATGAGAGACGCCGTAGTGGAGGGCTCCGGAAATTTTGACCACCTGGGGTTCTTTAACGTGCACCCAAATCTGAGTACACGGGCCTACAACATTTCCGCCTCCATCGGAAATGCAGCCGCCGCAGTATCGGTTCATACCAATGTTAATTCTTTTTCGCACTGCGCGGTTATACAAAAAGCCTTAATAGCTCTGCCCTTAAAATGACTGGTCGGGCATGATTTGAAAAATAATATGACTTCGAAAAAAAAAACGCCAGGCCTGCGTGCAACACGCAGCACAGTCAGAGCAAAAGCTAGAAGAGCGGCCTTCCTAAGCCTTTTCTAGACTATTTATGCTTCTCTTTCTTACTCCTCTTCTTTTCTGTCTCTTTCCATTCTATTATTCTCCTTTTCCCCCACCCCAAGTGTAGGGTAGCCAACCGAGCCAAGCTTGGTTAACCTCCCTGCCTTTCCTCTCTATTTATCTCTCTCTCTCTCTTTGGGATGCTACAAGCACACTGCTGAGTACCCACAGTGCCATAATCATAAATTTTGTGCAGTGGCCAGCATTTCCTATTCTATCCTTCGTAATTCTTTGGAGAAGGATGGTATCCACAACACACTTGTTGGAAATGTGCTCTGGCTGCCGACGATAAAGAAATATGCCGGGAGTTGGTATGCACCACAGTTGTATGACTCTTGGCTGTTGCTTTGATGTTCTAAAACGCTTTATTACTCGTATTGACGCGATTACTTTCCCGACATTAAGTCTGCTTAAGGCCAGTTTAGAAGCGAGTTCTAAGCACTGGTGTGACTCACGCTGTGTTAGCCATTTAGTGTTTATGAGTAACGCTTGAGCGCTTACTATGGCGATTTGATTGTACTTTTGTTCGCTTGATTTGGTCTTTATTGCGGAAGTACTTTATTAAATACCATGAAAAAGAAAAACTGGTGTGGCTCAGTGGTAGAATTTTGGGTTGGCAAGCAGCGGACCCGGGTTCGAATCCGATTGTGTTAATGATGTTTTCTTTTATTTACTGAGTTCCAAGCATTGGCGTGGCTCACTGGTAGATAACTTAGCAGGAACGCGAGTGTGTCACTAGTGTTTTTCATTTACAGAGTTTTTTTTTTCTTTTGAAGGTGGTTACGGACAGATGCAGCGGCTGACAACTACGGCGCCGCGCATGACCGGTGATCTGATATCATAACAGCTTTGGCTGTAGAATACTAAAACGCAGCATTTTCAAAACGTCAGCTCTAACTTCAATAAAAATTACGCCATCTCCCGCGAAAGGAACCATGTGTAGAGGCGATGCAGCAGGCGCTAACGCTTACACTGGCAGTGGCCTTGGCGCTGGCGCTCAAGACATCAACCTGGAGAGAGCAACGCAGGAGAGCCACTTGGGAGGACGCAAAGCCCGCAGTGGTGAATCGGTGTTTCTTACTCGAACATGACAATCACTGCCAATGGGGAATGAGAGATGGAATAATTCGATAGGACAGAGAGACCAGAATTCCCCTTTTTCAGTTAACGCAGACGCTGTGAACTGTATTCAACAAAGCGGTGTACAAATCTCCCAGCGGCCCTACCTTGGAGGTGAAGATCCACTGCCGTTGTGAAGTGCGAATCGGTTTTTTTCAACCGAAATACTCGCAAGCAGACGCTACTTACGTCGCAATTACGAGGTGAGAGAGGCAGGGAACGTAGAAGAAGATAAAGAGAAGGAGGGGACGCGTGTGCGCAAGGGGGAGGGAGAAATATAAGAGAAAAGCTCGTGTCGCATTCAAGTAAATACAGTACCCGCTAAAAAACTTGGCGTTGCATCAGCGTAGCTGGCCGCTAGCACGCCGGAGGGTGCTGACCACACATATGCCAACATGCATGGAACTTCGCTCCTTCATATTGCGTCACCTCCTTCATGTTGCGTAAAGGTGTGGGAATATGCACCAGCTGGCTGGTTGGGTGAGGGCGCCAAGTGCGCATTGGCTGAAACGACAGGAAAGCTTAAGGGCAATGTATTTTCGCTGCAAGAAATGACAAAACGGGCTACTTCAAAGCTAAATCTGACAAATAAGAGTGTCTATAAAGTATCTAAAGTGCCAAGTAAAAAACTTTTATCAAACGGCATCGAAAAGTAGCCTGTCTGGCGCAAAGTAGCAACCACCGGTAACTCAGCATTTACATATGCTAAGTTCGCCTTCGCACATACGAAAATTTAAGGCTTATTGCAGCTCGACAAAAAAATAATACTCTAATGCCATTCATAATTTAAAGAACAAGAGACAAATGTACAAGCCAGGAGCATGGCTTTAACGCAGTTTTCCTGCGCAAGTTCAATGCTATTCTCTAACGTGGTTTGGTTGCGTCACTTAACTCCTTTTGTTGTTGCAGACTCGCATTATCGACAGATACACTAAACCATTTCGCTGAAGAAGGCAACTTTACTGAGAAGCGGCTGAAGGCCACAGCGGGGTTCTCATTTCCTTTCACTGCGTTTCTGTTTGGTTCATGCTTTGCATTTCGGTTTTTTTCGAGCTTTAGTTTTTCCAGGAACGTTTCAGCTAGCGCATTTATTCTCTCCCCACGTTTGCACGCCAATGTTACTGAAATGTTAATGATATATTGCTAGCATTATTTCCGTCTAACCTAGACAAAGTTTACCTACTACACACAGTAAAAGCTTGAAAAAAACTGGGTTCGGTGTGTTCTACAAAGTCTAATTGTTTAACTTCTTTTGACGTAATTTTTGGCTTAAGAGACCATCATTGTGCAGCCTGCTTTGTTGTGGCCTCGTAAATGTACTGTTGGCTCTTTGTACATGACAATTCGAATACCACAGCTTGAGTGTATGAGAAACACGAATGACATGTCATGGCAAGAATCTCATACACGTCTGTGTCTTGTACGCCAACGACATCGCTTAAAAAAATACTGAAGAAAATTTTTGCCGTTAATATTGCTACGTAGCTGACGTATCAGCGGTCAGAAGACGACAACGAGGAAGTGGTCTGTCGGTTGTGCATGCTGCTTCCATCTTAGTCGACGCCATACGCATCATTTTGAATATAGATTTTAAATAGACACACCGCGTGCCATTTTTACGTAACATCTTTGTGGTGGAGGTGCTGGGTACTTCCCCGTCTTCATCCCGAAGCTCCGCAACGGCCGCATCATCATAGGTCCAACCATGTCACAGGTTGAACAACCATCATCTTTGCCACCTGCCCCTACCGTGACTTCTACATACGTCGTTATACCTCCTGCTCGTGATCCCGGTGTATTTTCCGGTCAGGATGGCGTTGACGTCGACAAATGGATCAACCGGTACGAACGGGTCAGCGCAAGCTATAGGTGGGACCCGACTCTTATGCTTGCCAATGTGCTATTTTACCTCGAAGGCCCACCGCGAGTGTGGTTCTAGACGCACAAAGCGGAGATTACGAGCTGGGACTCCTTTAAAGAGAAGATCCGCGACCTTTTTGGCGACACCGTTGGGTGGCAGATCGCAGCGCGGAATCAACTGGCGGCTCGTGCACAGACGTCGACGGAGTCGTACGTCGCGTACATTCACGACGTCATCGCCCTATGCCGCCAGATTGACGAGCACATGAGTGTGTCGGAGAAAGTGGCCAATGTGCTGAAAGGCATAGCAGACGACGCATTTATTCTTCTAGTTTACAACAACGTTGCCACCGTCGACGCCATCATTAAAGAGTGCCGGCGGTTCGAAGAAGCCAAGAGCCGCCGTATTACTCAGCGATTCACCCAGCTGCCCAACACGGCCGCGACCTCATCGTGTGAAGCCACCCGCCAGTCCCCACGTATGACAACGTCACACGCATTGTTCGTCGGGAAATCGAAGCCGCCTGTCCGGCTCCTCTTCAGCCACCCGTTTTCGCAACGCTCGCCTCTGACCAACAACAGCCGTCAGTGGCGTTAATACAAGCTGTTGTGAGGCAGGAGTTTGCGAACCTCGGGCTTCCATCAGCATGTCCCTTGACTCGCCCTGAAGTCCCGTCCTACTCCCGAGGACACGCTCGCCGTTCACCTCCAACAATGCCCTTCCGTAACACTTCGGAATGGCGAACACCCGACGACCGTCCTATTTGTTTTTCCTGCCACCAGCTTGGGCACGTTTCTCGCTATTGCCACCGCCGTTGGTCAAACCAACCACGTCAGACTTTCTCTACCTCGGCGCTCATGCATCCGACATGCCCTCGACGTTCAGTCGCCACACCCTTCAATTTCTATTCGTCGTCATCTTACGAGCCTTCCACTGACGCCCCTTTGCCCGGTCGCCGCTACCCTGACGCCCCTTCGTCCGGTCGCCGCTACGTCGCCAATCCCGCTCTCCGCCACCTCGGCGCTTTTCCTCGCCGAGCTTCTCTGGACGACCGCAGTAGGAAAACTAGATATTGCAGCTTATAGAGGTTGTTGAGAAGCGCCGGGCCGATCCCGCCGCTGACCTCCAGTGTTGAGAAACGGCGGACCGATCCCGCCGAAGCCACCACTGTTGCGAAAGACGGCGACGCCAACACGGCCCCGGAGGCGCCACTGCTTTCAACTCCGCCGGGAAGGTCACCAGCCGTTTGGTAGCGTATGTTTATCAGCTCGCGACTGCTTCTGCGCCGAGCTGATAAGACGAGCGGACGAGACGACGGCGAGTTAAACAAGGTTTATGTACAGCATATATACAGAGGCGTTACAATTTCGGCACTGGGGCCGGCAGAGACTCGAAGAGCCGAGCTCCTCTCTCTAATACATAGGTCAGCCTTTCGCCTAAAACCGCTGACTCACACACATGTCGGCACTCCGACACGGGGACGCCTCTCACATAGGACCGCCGATCGCGACGCGCCGCAGGGCTTCTTTTATTTACACCGGGTCCAACCAACAGGTCCAATCAGAAGCGCCGCTGGTCGTCCGGGAAGATTCCGCCAATGGGGGTCGCCGCGCCATGCGTCAGACCACCAGGCACGAGAACGCCGGCTCGCTGTCACGTGCGCCGATGACTCAATGCACGTGGGCGAGAGAGGCGCCGCGCGTGTTCACGCCGTTGAGATGTTCGCGTCGGGCAGACGGCGGGCTGGCCTTGACCCAGATTGCCTTTTTCAGAGGCACGGTCGTTTGACGAGGACTCGCTGGCATAACAGCACCCCCGCCGCCAGACAATGCACCGGAAAGACGAGCTGCTTCCACGGGGCTCGGATGTCAGGTGCGCTCGTTCGCCTGGTCCCTCCAGGTTCGCCTCCAGGGTCATGGGGAGAATACAGCTCCAGACTGGTCCGGGAACACATCCCATTTTTGACGACGGATCCCAGCTCCACTGGCTTGTCGCCACAACTTGCTGACCAGCTTCACTCGTCCCTTATGACCATCTTCGGGTTCAGCACTTGTCGATGGTTCTGCAACTTGCTAAGAACGGTTCGACAACAGACAACACACGACACAAGCAAGTGCCCTCGGTCACCCGACAGAACACCAGACAAAGTATAGTACAACATATACCTATCTACGTGTCTATCGGAATTTTGTTCCCTCTACATCAAGAGGCACATGTGGGACAAAAGACCCCTAAAATGACAACTCAATTTTTTTTTTCACGTACAACAACGTAACGGATTAGAATACCACATAAAGTTGGCCCCTTGAGATCACTCTGAACGAGAGCGCTCAGGCCAGGTCGTGATGAGGTCAAAATTTTGCCCCGAATCGCCAGCCAGAAACCGAAAGGTTGAGAAGGTACTAACTAAACGCACTGCTCAATGCACCTGCATTAACGTTTACCTTTCCTTTTTTTTTCTTTAGCGAACGTCAAAGTTGCGCTGTGGAGCACCATGCTCCACTTCAGTAACCGGCCACTTTTAGGCGACGATACCTATGCGGCACCAAGAGCGGCTCACACTTTCGACGTTGCACAGGGGAACAACGATACGGCTTGCTACTGATTGACTCCTCACCGCTTAGCTCGATATCGTGTTCGATCACCGTCGTGTCTCCGGGACGGTCCGACAACACATACCCAAACTCGGAAACAATCTTTCTCTGGTCCTCTTTCTCAGGTCCTTCTTCACTTAAGCTAGGCTCTAGGTTTATCTGCTCCCGGATTACTTTCGATCCCCCTTCGATTACCTCACTAGAACTCAAAATTTCTGCTTCCTCTTCCTCTGAAGCATTCAACAGCTGATTGACGACTGCTTTCAAGTTGTAAATTTTGTCCGGCCGCCTTCCTAATTTCACTTCATAATTTGTATCGCAAGGCTTCGATAATACTTTGGCGGGCCCTTCCCAATCAACCTCAAGCTTGTTCCTTTTGGATGGCTGCAGTAGCATTACCTGACTCCCTACTTCAAAAGCACGCTTCTTCACCGATTCCTCGTAGTGCTCCTTCGACAGCACTTTTGCCGCGTTTTTCTGGCTTTCCACTCGCGCTTCAATTTGGCTTTCCACTAGCGCTTCAATCGAGAAATCCTCACGTTGCTCTCCAATGAGCGTCTCTCGATCAACTCTCGGCAGCTCGCTCCAACTTTCCGCTACAGGCGAGAGCGTTGCAACCCTCTCGCTCTGACTCAATGGCGCCACGTCGTCTCCCCCAGCGCATACCGCGCCGGCCGCTCCCGCGACGGGCCGCTCGCGTGACTGCTCACATGACTCATGCGGAAAATTTCCTTTCTGGGGTTCCGTCGACCCGCCGACAAGGTCACTTGAGAGTTCACCGCATGGAACCAAGTCAAGCTTCCGCGAAAGCTTTCGCGCTTGCGATCGCGTGGGAGCCATGCACGCTAAGTTGGGGAAGAACGATTTGCCCTGCTCTTTGAGAAGCTGCTCCGAGTTGTTGGAGAAAAGATAAGAAAAACGACCATTCAGCGCGGCAGACACAGCCGCTTCGGTGCAAAGCTTACCGAACGGGCCTTCAATGACAACGGTGGCGATTGGTAAGCGAACACTCTGCTCCTCGGCGACTTGCCTGATCCACGCGCATTCTCCTGTGAAGTCATCCGGAGACACCAATGAAGGATGGACAACGTCCATGGTTGCCGCTGAGTCTCTAAGTGCTCGGCACGTTTTCTCATTCACCCTAATTTCTTGGAGATACGGCTCCAACAACCGCATGTTTTTTTCTGATTCTCGGATTGTTGCGAAGGCAAATTTTTCCTGACAGTTTCTCGCGATGTGTCCTTCCTTTTTGCAGTTGTAGCAGATTAGCGGCTTCCGTTTGTTTTCCGATTCGAATGCCTGTGTGGTAGAAACCTCACTCGATTTCTCCGCTTCTGTTTGCCCTTCCCCTACACTGTCCTTCGTAAGAGACGGGTCCTTTTTGAAATTACGGTGCGGAACGGGTCTCCGTTGATCAGGTTTCTTTGAAAAGCCCTCTTTTCTCTCATCCTTTTCAACGCGCACTGCCCTGCTGTGCAACTTTCGGCGAGTATAATACTCCTCAGCTAACTCTGCTGCCTTGTTTAGCTTTACTTCACCAAGTCTGTCCTGCAGCCAAAGCCTGACATTATCCTCGATGCAGCGGTAGAATTGCTCCAATGCAACGCATTCCACCACTTTATCGCGGTCGTCATAAACACCTTCGCCCTTGAGCCATTCAATTAAATCGGCTTTAAGACGAAACGCGAAGTCAACGTGTGACTCATTCCCCTTTTCAGCATACCGGAACCTTTGCCTGAAAGCCTCGGGTGACAACTTATAACGTCTCAAGAGCACTTCCTTAACCTCGTCATAGCTTTCAAACGCTTCCTTAGACAAGCAAGTTAATGCGTCGGACACTTCGCCGGGAAGAAGAGCTAGCAGGTTCCGCGCCCAAAGAGACCGCTCCAAAGCGTTTCGCTCACAGACGTGTTCAAACTTGACGAGATACTTCGCCATGTCCTCGCCTACTACGAACGGTGGCAGTTGGTCACGAATTCTAAAACCGCTGACCTGAATCGTCGGAGAAGCTACGCTAGGCGCCTGCGAACACTGTAGGATTGCCAATTCTAGTCGTTTCAACTCTAGGCGCTCTTGTCTCTCGGCCTCCTCGCGTTCACGAACTTCTCGCATTTCGGCCTCCTCGCGGCGTGCTTTGATATCCGCCCAGGCCTCATCGACTTCCTCAGCCGACACTCCCTCATCCTTCATGATCTCAAGGATCGCTTGCTTTCGTTTCGCACGGCCCAAAGTAATGCCGAGTTCCTCACAAATTTCGATGAGTTCCTTCACTTTAAGGTTCTCCATCGTTCACACTAGCCTCTTGCTGTTTCCCCTGTTAAGAATCTACTTGCCGTACCCACTATAAGCCTACTAGCAAGACGCGCAAGCAATTTTTCACACTCCCGTGTTTACCCCCTCCGCATTAACTTTGGTTTCAAAGCGCTTCGACTTGGCTTGAAACGATCAAAGCTCACTTAAATGCTTCACACAGCCCTTCTCTAAACTACTACAACCTGAGCTAGAGTAGTCTGGTGAACTGAGGGGAAAACATCAGGCACTCACCGCATCGATGTCGCTGACGCCGGCCGATCCCGCAGCTGCCAACCACTGTTGAGAAGCGCCGGGCCGATCCCGCCGCTGACCTCCAGTGTTGAGAAACGGCGGACCGATCCCGCCGAAGCCACCACTGTTGCGAAAGACGGCGACGCCAACACGGCCCCGGAGGCGCCACTGCTTTCAACTCCGCCGGGAAGGTCACCAGCCGTTTGGTAGCGTATGTTTATCAGCTCGCGACTGCTTCTGCGCCGAGCTGATAAGACGAGCGGACGAGACGACGGCGAGTTAAACAAGGTTTATGTACAGCATATATACAGAGGCGTTACAATTTCGGCACTGGGGCCGGCAGAGACTCGAAGAGCCGAGCTCCTCTCTCTAATACATAGGTCAGCCTTTCGCCTAAAACCGCTGACTCACACACATGTCGGCACTCCGACACGGGGACGCCTCTCACATAGGACCGCCGATCGCGACGCGCCGCAGGGCTTCTTTTATTTACACCGGGTCCAACCAACAGGTCCAATCAGAAGCGCCGCTGGTCGTCCGGGAAGATTCCGCCAATGGGGGTCGCCGCGCCATGCGTCAGACCACCAGGCACGAGAACGCCGGCTCGCTGTCACGTGCGCCGATGACTCAATGCACGTGGGCGAGAGAGGCGCCGCGCGTGTTCACGCCGTTGAGATGTTCGCGTCGGGCAGACGGCGGGCTGGCCTTGACCCAGATTGCCTTTTTCAGAGGCACGGTCGTTTGACGAGGACTCGCTGGCATAACAAGGTGAAGCTGCAATACCAATGACGACCGAAAATCCTCTACTGACGCTTCCCACGCACCATAGCCTGCTTGAAGTACAAGTCGACCATGTTCCTGTGACCGCCCTCATTGACACAGGTGCGCACCTGTCTATTATGAGCGCTTCTCTACGCTGCCGCTTACAAAAATTATGACGCCATCTACGACACAGGCAATACGTGTTGCCGATGGCGGTACTGTACCTGTAATCAGAATGTGCACTGCTCGTGTCGGCATGGCCGGTCGTCACGCCGTGGTCCTTTTTGCCGTGCTAGCCTGCCGCCCTCATGACCTCATACTTGGCCTTGATTTCCTTTCAGCACACTCGGCCTTAATTGATTGTTCGTCTGGTACCGTCAGCCTTGATCTACCAATCTTTGCCGACTACTCTGCAAAGCCCACCAGCCGCTTGAGCCCAACCACTTTCGTTCACCTGCCACCTCGAGCCGTCACGTACGTGTCTTTGTCATCGACCCCTTCCGTTCATGACGGTTATTATATCGTTACGCCAATTACTGAAGTTCGGCTGACGCGCAGTGTTACTGTGCCCTATACCATCGCGACCATAGCGGATAACTGTGTGTTACTTCCGCTCCTTAACTTTGGTTTCACTCCTCAAGTGTTGCCCTGCCAGATGTCTCTAGCCCAGCTAACTGCCATAACAGAGGACGATGTCAGTGTTGTCGCTGTATCTGCTCTTGATCGAAGCGCAGTCTCACGGTCACCCAGCTCAGACGATGGTATGTTTCGAAACATGATTGGATCGGAGCTGTCGCCTCACCAGGCCGACGCTCTCTGCCAAGTTGTGGCCTCATACAGTGACATTTTCGACACCGACGATCGTCCCTTGGGCCAGACTAAAATTGTCACTCACCAAATCAACACTGGTGACTCTGCGCCCATTCACCGTCAGCCGTACCGCGTGTCAGCGTCTGAGCGAGAAGTGATTCAGAAAGAAGTGGCCAAAATGCTTACGAAAAACGTAATCGAACCATCAACGAGCCCTTGGGCATCTCCCGTGGTATTAGTAAAAAATAAAGACGGCTCATGGCGTTTCTGTGTTGATTATCGCCACGTCAACAAAATTACCAATAAAGACGTGTACCCTCTACCACGCATTGACGATGCCCTTGATTGCCTCCATGGCGCCACCTTCTTTTCATCTCTCGACCTCCGATCTGGCTACTGGCAATTGCTGTAGATGACATGGACCGAGAAAAGACTGCCTTCGTTACCCCTGACGGTCTTTACCAATTCAAGGTCATGCCATTCGGGCTCTGCAACGCTCCAGTGACCTTCGAGAGAATGATGAACACGCTCCTACACGGATTTAAATGGTCGACTTGTTTGTGTTACCTGGACGACGTGATCATTTTCTCACCTACCTTTGCAACCCACCTTGAACGCCTTTCGACCATTCCATCCATATTTCCACGGGCTGGCCTGCAGCTCAATTCCTCCAAGTGCCACTTCGGTCTTCGTCAGATTACCGTATTGGGTTACCTTGTTGACGCTGCCGGCGTACGGCCAGACCCGGCGAAAGTAAGCGCTGTAACAAACTTCCCAGTTCCACGCTCTGTCCATGATGTTCGCAGTTTTGTGGGCCTCTGCTCCTACTTTCGCCGGTTCGTGAAAAACTTTGCGGCACTCGCACGGCCACTCACCGACCTTCTCAAACAAGACGTCCCATTTCTTAGGGCCCTCCTGAAGCTGACACCTTCTCTCAGCTAATCACCGCTCTAACCTCTAACGACACCTCCTATTCTTGCACATTTCGACCCCGATGCTCCCACAGAAGTGCGAACAGACGCGAGTGGTCACGGAATTGGTGCAGTTTTGGCGCAAATTCAGCGGGGCAACGACCGTGTAATCGCGTACGCAAGCCGTCTGCTTTCTAAGTCTGAACGCAATTATTCTATAACAGAACGGGAATGTCTCGCTATTGTTTGGGCGGTTTCGAAATTCCGTCCTTACTTGTATGGCCGCCCTTTCCGTGTCATCATAGATCATCACGCGCTGTGTTGGCTTTCTTCTCTGAAGGACCCCACTGGACGACTTGGTCGTTGGGCATTACGCCTACAGGAGTATTCCTACTCGGTTGCTTATAAGTCTGGACGTCTCCATCTGGACGCCGATTGCTTATCCTGCTACCCTGTTGATCAGCCCGACGAACCAGACATCGAGCCTAGGCTCAGCGTCATGTCAATGTCCCAGTTTCTTCAGATTGGTGATGAACAACGTTGTGATGCTTCTCTGCGACAACTATTGACCGTCTCGAATCTGCTCCGAACGACACGTCACTTCGCATGTACGTCCTCCTGAATGGCACGCTGTACCGTCGTAGCCTCCAGCCAGATGGCCCTGAGCTCCTTCTTGTCGTGCCGAAAATTTGCGTTCAACCGTGCTGCACGAGCTTCACGATGAACAACTGCTGGTCATCTGGGTGTATCTCGGACGTACGACCGCGTGCGTCGCCGCTTCTTTTGGCGCGGTCTCGCCCGGTCCGCTCGCGGTTACGTGTCCTCCTGCGATAAATGCCAACGTAGGAAACGACCTACTGCGCCCCCGGCTGGACTTCTTCAACCGATCTCCATCCCAACCGAACCTTTCTTCCGTGTTGGTATAGATCTTCTCGGTCCTTTTCCCGAGCCGAAATCTGGCAACAACTGGGTCGCTGTTGCTATAGACTACGCGACTGGGTATGCGATGCGATCACTCGAGCGCTCCCCACCAGCACCGCTACTGACGTTGCGGACCTTTTGCTCCACGACGTCATCCTACACCATGGCGCTCCTCGCCAATTACTCACGGATCGTGGCCACGCATTTTTGTCTCGTGTGATCGACGATCTTCTGCGCTCTTCCTCGACGCACCACAAGCTGACCACTTCCTACCATCCCCAAACAAATGGCCTTACCGAACGGCTAAATCGGACCCTAACGAACATGCTCGCGATGTATGTGTCCTCCGACCACCATGACTGGGACCTGGCGCTACCTCACGTGACCTTCGCGTACAATTCTTCGCGCCACGACACCACTGGTTATTCACCCTTTTATTTGCTTTATGGCCGTGATCCGACGTTACCACTCGACACCTTACTTCCAACCACTACAACGCCGTCAGACGAATATGCACGCGACGCCATTGCTCGTGCCGACCACGCACGTCAGATCGCCCGCTCTAGACTTTCGGCTTCGCAAGCCACTCAGAAAGCCATCTACGACAGCCGGCATGCTGAGGTTCACTTCTCATCCGGTTCTCTTGTTCTCCTGTGGTGCCCAGTACGTCGAGTTGGCTTATCAGAGAAGTTATTGTCTCGCTACATGGGTCCTTACCGTATCATCCGCCAGTTAACCGACGTCACCTATGAGATCATTCCTGCATCTGAGACCACAAGCCGGCCTGCAACCACACCGAGTGATGTTGTCAGCCACCCGTTTGACGAGCACCAAACAGTGCATCCGATGCACCAAACAGTGCATCGGATGATGTCCGATGCACTGTTTGCTCGGCGTTCCACATCGGGAGCGGCTACTGAAAGGGGCCACTTTCTCGGGCGCCTCTCGATGCCAGCTCTCGATCTGAAAGAAAGTCTAGAAGCGTTGGTGGTACTCAATACGCTTGTCTTGTTTTGAACAGCGGAGGTGTCATTGGCTGCGTATGATGACAGATGAGTGCCCCCATGGCATGCCACGCTCTAGTTTCAAAATACACCCACAGATGGCGTAACTGTCTTGGTCATGGGTGAAGTGGTAGCTTCAGTATGAAACGGGAAAGGGCAGCTCGAGCAAAAATAGGACTGAAAGGCGCTGTTTCAAGGGCGGCAACACACCCTCCCATGCTCAACCCTGCTCTACAAACAATTCAATCACAGACACTCACACAGATTCACGAAACATCACAGAAAATTGCAGAAGCTTGCAAGGGAAACACACCAGAATCAAAGTTCTACTAACTCCACAGGTTTCCCACTCCGCGACAGTGAGGTAATTTTTTTTTCTGTTGCAGATTTTTCACGACGTAAGTTTCAGGAGATTAAGGCCTGTTATGTTCATTTCCGAACTTGGAGATTACCCATGCATCTCGCCATCTGGACAATTTAGAGAAAGCTAGTAAATGCACGCCTCATATAAAGATCTGTAGCCTTTTTTGATCGTTTGAAAGAAATAGCAAGAATTCGACAGGCTACTAATTTTGGAAAACATTTTTACAAACAGAGACGTAAAGGTGCCTCAAAAAAGGAGCAACATATAAAACATATGTTTCTCGAGGATCAATTATCCCTAGATTCCGTAGCAAGAAGCGAGATACCGTGTTTTCGTAGATTCGTATTGTCCAGGAACTACTGGGATCACCTGAAATCGCAAGCACTCCCAGGTTCTCTCTTACTCTTTCGCTGGAATAAGTACGGCGCGAAACCGCCTCTGGTAAAAATCAAGACGACGCCGCGGCCAGCAAAGAATATCGAGTGCATCTTTTATTCGGCCAGACGACCGCAACAGAAACACGGTGCTCTGAAGTAGATACACGAATTCATGCTGGCTCTACCCTATGCACGCACTAGGCGTTTCACTTATTTATGGCTCTGGCAGGCAACAGACCTCTCCATTTTGCCGCTGATCCCTGCCTGAATAAGCAGGCGGACTTAGACATTGAAGGAGGTTAAGGCACTGTAACAGCCGAAGTACCGCAGCTTTTGTTGGGAGGCGACAGTGTCGCACGAGCTGCTCCGTCACTGCGCCGTTGCTCTCTGAGAGTTGTTTTCGTTAAAAACACGAAACTTTGCGTAAGCCGTCGGCTTATGATGTCTTCTTTTTTTCATTTGTTGCTTGTTCTTTCTGTCCTTGCTTTTTTTGAGGTGCCTATCTGTGGTGGAGAAAACTTTGCTAATAGCGTATTTAAGCCGTGCTTAATCGAATCTGCTCCTCACTGCTAATTAACTTTTCGATAAGAGTTCAATACGGCGTTCCTAGCACATTTTTGCTTTGCTGTACTGTTGATGTTTTGGTCTTCAGTACGTTGATCGCATCAGTCTTTCTGTTGACGTTTGCAAATTTATATTCTAATTGGAGCAGAGCCAAGGCCTTCTGTTGTGTTTTTCTTTCAACTTGCCCGCGTGCACAAAGTGAGCGTGTTCAACGTAATCTGAATATTTTGCGATAGTTTTCGCCACTTTTTAGTTAGGTATTTCCATTTGGAAAAAAATTGCTTGATATTCTTGAGACAAACACGGTAACAACGTCAGTATTTGTGTAGTGAAGATCAATGATAAGCTAATGTAAATAAAATCTAAAAAATAAACAGGAGGGGTTGTGCGGTTGTTTGTGCGTGCGTGAGTAACAAGGTTGGAAATATTGGCTGCGCAACACTGCATGCCACTGTGACTCATATAGCACCAATGTGAGAGAGAAGAAAGTTCGAAAAGGCCACCGCACACTTTGTTGCAGTAAAACTCTTTCAATACTACTACTGCATATTTTTTTTTAAGTGGTGAACAACTAAGTTAGAGACAAGCCTTTGAGAATTCACTTTATTTTCTTGAAATTGTGTGAACACGCACGCTCCGCTCTGACCAATTAAACATTTGTTCTAGTTCATGTGGTGGGTCATGTCTATAGCAATGCTTACAGTGTGAGGTTAACACGATGGCTAATGAAGAAACAAAGCCACGCACTGTGCTGTCCACGTCTCGTTTTAATCACTCGGCCACATATACACCTAATATAACCGTGGCTTGGAAAGTTTTTGTCATGTCATGGCTTCCACTCGCTTTCGTTACTAGCACTAGCAAGATAAAAGCTTAATGTTGCCTCATTGATTGGCTATGATAATTTTATTTTGGCTGATGAAAGAATTTGGCTGCCGCCATTGTTATACAAATATGACATGATTGCCATAATTTGCTCCTGCTGTTCATAATACACGCAGAATATATAAAAAACTCAGATTCTTTAGAAATGAAAAAAATACAAAGGAGTGTATCTGTTTTGTTTTTTTATTGTAGAATACTTGCCACGCTTTTCTATCAGAGGTAGGACTACCGTAGTTATTCATAAAGAAAGGAGAAAACACAAACTACCAAGTTCTTTTGTTTGCCAGAGTTTTGATTTTTTAGACATAGGTATCTCCTCCCGACTGGACTAGACCACCTGTTGGTTTACAATAGAGTTCATCATTCATGAATAATATACATTATATGTAATAAACTAAAGAGCCATTTTGTGGTTTCCAAGTTTTAAGAATGTATCTTCACAGCAGCGCCATTTCGTTGCCGTTTTTTTTTTGTTGAGGCACTAATTTCACATTAACTCTACCATAGCTTTGCTCAGCTTGAAAGGTTGCAGAGAATGCACACAGCATTCCTAGCACGTTCATTCCATAATCTGTAAAGACCCTTGTGTTGAAACCTGTAAGAAATATCCAACACACTGCACATGCCAATTATACAGAGAATCATGGCAAAAGTTATCTTCTTTGTTGTGTTTTTGTCTTACCAGGTGCATAGGCTTTCGAAAAATTCACTGTATATATGGAAAGAGTGAAACGAACCCCAACGCAGGTCGTCGTCCAGGCGACACTCATATGCCAAGTTTTCCAGCGGCGTCATAACTCTATTCTTTAACATATGCTGACTGCACTACACGACTCACTCACACGACTCAAACATCACTTCTTGGCCGTTGTTCACAACCCGTCCAACCCTCCGAAACCTCTAGTTTCGATCGTTCACGGTTTCGCGAACATTCCAAGTCATTGGACTGCGCGTAGCACGCACCATGGCCGAAGCCACGAGAAAGGGTTTCGTCTCGACAGTTCGTTTGCGAAAATGGTCACCCTCAAAAGAGGCCCCGTTTCAATGTCCCAATTTATCCTCATCTGCGCTGGCTCGCTGTCGCATGTGTAGAGGGCAAGGGCACGCCCTGGGTACTTTTTGATGCTTGTTGTCTTGTTTTGTTGTGCGTGTCCGAGAAATAAACGCTTGACACGTGATTTGATCCAGTCTTCAGGAGGCAGCGGCGCGCGTCTGCTTCAGCGCTCGTTTGTGACAAAAATAAGTGCTTTGTTACAATTAATACGCATTCCGATACGCATCTTGAACCTGTAGATCACAGGGTCATACGTTGTGTTTCAATGTAGCGTATTTCTTTGCGTTCAATCTGCTCAGCAGCACTCACGGCCTCACATCACTAAAAACCGTCTGCCACACACGCACGCACCAAAGATTCGTACTCGATCACAGGCAACATGATGCAAACTGTCTCCCGACACATGATCGCACACAAAATAAGCGCAATAAAACACACGGAAGAGCACACCGACACGCGCAAATCCTTACGCAACCACATCTAAACACGAAGTGCCATCCACTTCGATGGGTGGAGCGTCAGGGCCCTTCCAAAAAAAAAAAAAAAGCGGCCGTAACGGTCAACTCTGCCCACACGCGCTCACTTATTGACGGCGACGCGAGGCAGCAGGCCCCCCCCCCCCCCCCCCTTGTTTTTTATCCAGCGGTCATGTCTATAGTCTCCTTTCCTTCAAGTGTGAATATAAAGGGGGTGTGCATGCGCGCCCCCTCTACTCTTCTCTTACACTTCGTCCCTCTCTCGCTTCGCTACGCCGACGCAGGAAGCGTCTGCTAGAGACGACGAACAGACGCAGGCAGTATCTGCTCCCCGCCCCCTCCGAGGTCTGACCTAAAGACCTACCTTCAAAGTCGATTATGCCCGAGTCGATAAGTAGGAGATCACCGATCTCTTTCATTTGAGAGGGCAGCAGGTCTGAGGCAATCACCTTCATTACGTTGTTGTGCAGTGCTGAAGGTCCAGCTACACCGTCGTCATGTGGGCTAGAATAAAACAAGAGTGGGCAAATCAGGTGCCATAGCCAATATCTGGCACTTTTGAGATGGTGACAGAGCGCTGAGAGTCATCAAGTTCAAAAGGGCTAGACACGTTTCGTTTACCGTAGTAGTTACAACTGTGTATAGAGAAGACACGTGCAGCGAAATTAAGAGCCCCGGAGACGGTGGGACCACATAACCACCATTCGGTACACTCGGGTACGGTTCAACAGCAACACTGGTTAGTGCCTGTGCTGGCAGCCGAACAAAATACGTGTCATAGCCGATTCGGAACAAGCTCTCATGCACTAAGTCCGACAGAGGTAAGTCGAGTTGTACATCATCAGCGGAGAAGTCAACGACAGCAGAGTAGTCAGACAAGAAATCGAGTACGAGGAGGGCCTCATGGGGACAATGAGCAATAACTTGAAACATACCGGAAGTTTGACGGTAGGCCATCTTTACGCATGCGGTACACATTCCGAGCACAGCCGGAGTTTCTCCACTGACGACATACATAAGTAGGGACTTGGGTGGCTAAGCACCTTATTTTACCATGCACGGCAAACAGATCTCATAATGGAAATATGTGCACCTGTGCCAGTGAAGGTAGTAACATGCAGAATATCCCCTTCCACAGCAAGCATGTTCTGGTTCATAGTCATGGTGAGCAGGGGTTTCGACGTCCGGGCTCTAATGCAGCGTCACCTACGTGAACTGCATTGCGCAGTTTTTCGAGTTTAGGCGCCCGGTAGGGTGGGGCGACGCATAGCGGTGGTGCTGAGGTGATCGGAAGCGATATTCGTGCGAAGACGGTGAACGCAGCAGCATCAGACTGATGTTGGAGGAGCCTGACTGTACGAGTAACTGTCACGAGCATCAAAGTGATGTAGCTGGTTGTCGTCACGTCGATGGCCAGAAAACGAGTGGTATGGCGATGTGTGAGACCGACAGTAGCGAACTACATGTACCATACCATGGCAACGAAAGCAGATCGGCTTGACATCCTTCGTTCTTCGCTGTGCAGGGCCATGGTAGCAACGACACGTTTCTGGTGCACGCGAAGGAGGCGTCATGGCACTTACATGAGGTGGCGTAAGCCAACATACGTGCTTCGGTCCAACGTTTGTGAGTTGTTCCGGCACAACCTTCTTAATCAGCGAGATCGTTAATCGGGGATGCTCAGATGGGCGCACTGGGAAAGATGGGGGAGACCCCGCCGGGATTTCGCGATGCACGATAAGGACTACGCTCTCGGTGGGGAGCAGTGGAGTAAATGTAGGCTTAAGTTCCTCGCAGTATAATGTAGCTGCAGTATTTGGAAGCCGCATGAATGCTTAGCGGTGCGGCTACTTTTCATTTTTTCAAAGCACCGAAACTATAGGATGACGTCATCCACGGTAAAGCAGTCCTTAGACTCCAGCATATAGAAGGCATAATCTACAATGCCCATGAGCTAATGGCTCACTTTGCCCTCTTCGGCAATGACGTGATGGCAAACTGCACGAACAGCACCTATGTACGACACATAAGATTCTGTCCTAGTATGAGCCCGATTGGAGAGATCTTCCGAAGTGTCTTGCTGGCGCCCGGCTCGTGTAGCAAAGAGGTCATGGAGCTTTTGCTTACATGCAGCCCAATTTGTTCTATGTGCCTACTGCGCCTGAAACCACATGCCTGCTGTGCCGCAGAGATATGTGTTGGTGAGCACCATTGTCAAGTGCCACCAATAAACCGCTGCAAAATCCAGTCGTCGACGTAAACGTTGTCTGTACAGCAGACGTTGCCCGGGTCACATGGAAGAATCAGTATATGACAGGCTGTACCGGCTGGCGTGAAGTCACAGTCAAAGTAGAAGCGCTACAATTTTTTTTTATTTTGACATCGTGGGGCTGTCCAGAATACGACCGCTATGGAGTTCCGTTTTGCGTCGTACCCAGCACGGCCATCAAAATGTTGCGATTGTATCTATAAGATATTTGCAGAGGGAACTACGACAGTGAATATCGTGACTGCGTTTCACCAGAACACGTCGTCCTTCTCTTCTTTCGTCGCTACAGCATTGCGGTAACGGCGAGACCACAACAATGTGCCATGGTTCAAGACAAATTGTATGGCCAATTATGAACCCACATTTGTGAAGTTGATATTTACACCGGTTTGCCGAAGCAGAAAATTAAGAGATCTCATTTACAAGAAGCCGACTCTTTTCGTGTGTTTCAAGGCCTATAGGAGGTGCTACACGCCTTAAGGGATTAAATGGCGCATATGTAGATTATTGCACCAAGCCGTGCTTCTGTGTTTATTTGAAAACCCGCTGCCGCTGTTACAGTTTTTTTAAATATGTTCTGTTGCTGCCCTTTCGCCACACGGTGATGGCCCTAAACTTCTTATCTATTATAGAAGTCTTTTTATGTCGCCTATAAAACGTCCCATGCGATGGAGAACCAAGCAGATGCGGTTTATTTAAAAATGCTCGTTGATGCACGGTGCGAAGAAATTTGACGGCATGCGTGCCGAGTTTACAAAAAAATATGCAGCATATCCACGGAGTGAATGATGGAGAGTGGGGCGAAGCATCCGTCCGTCCATTCGTTATTGCTTCCGTCGGTCCATGCGTCCGTCTGTGTGACCATCCGTGTGTCCATTCACCCGTCCGTGCTTGCGTCTGTTCGTGCGTCCGCACGTCCATCTTTGCGTCCGTCCCTGTGTTCGTCCTTTCATCTGCCCCTGCATCCGTCCATGCGTCCATCCGTTGGTGCAGCCATCCGTGAGTCCGTCCATGCATCTGTCGGTGTGTCCGTTCGTCCATCTATTCAACACTCCAAGTACCACCATCTCGCATCCTTTCATCATATATTCCGCATATGCACCGTCATCCAGCGGACATTCCAAGGACTAAACGAGAGGTGGCACACGCACACTTTCTTACGGCTTGCGCTTCGTGTCTACTTCCCACCTTTAACCACCTCGAGTTCATGGTATATGCTAGTTCACTGTATTCATGGCACTGCGGCTCAAAGCTCGCTAAACCTTTCTAAAACCAAGGAGGTTATGCCCAGCGAGTATAACGTAGCAACCCTTTCTTGTCAGATAGTGCTCAATGTACATGCCAATGGCTGCTAATTGGGAATGAGAGACAGGAGAATTCGGCTTTTAGTTAACGCGCACGCTGCGAATCTTTTATTGTTCGACAACGCACAAAAGAAATCTCTCACCGGCACCACCTTGGAGGTCAAAATGTAAGACTGGTTACACACTACGACTACTACTGCGACTACGAGGGACGAACAGGTTCCTCAATAAGGAGCTTCACTCCTAAAAAAGAAAAGGGAGGGGGGAAGGTGCGCCAACTCCACGAAGTGAGTGATGACGGAGGAGTTTACCCGAAGCTGATTGGGAGAAATTGTGAATAATTTTGACGAGAGCCTTCTTGTTTAATGGATTGTTAAGGAGGCGGTGTACATAGATGACATGCAGTGTCCTCGGGCACGTTCCATTGTAGCACTGTACAACCGGAAACTCTCATTGAAGCGCGGTGATGACGCTGGCGTGGGAGTGGTCGTTGTTGACGAAGACTATGGTGGTGAGGTTGTTGGCAAACCACAAGCGGTCGCATGCCTAACAGTCACGGCTGAACAAGTGATCGAGGAAGTTGCGCTTGAAGCACGTGTCGGCGCCTCCAACCTCAGATAGCGACCGCTTTCGGCGCTTGACCGCTGCTTCCAGCGCCCACTCCAATTCGAAGTTCTCTTGCCGCCGCTTGTGTGTAGCCTCTGTTTTTTGGGCCCTCACTTGGGGACCCGATTGCCAACGAGCCCGTTTTCCTTCGGTTGCGCCAGTTCTCGCCGCTGCCGCCACCTCCGAATCCAAGTTGGTGCTGGCTTGCGACTGTGCCGATGCTGCCATATTTTTCAGTCTCCCGAAGTCTCACCGCGAGTCTTGGCGGTGGGCCCGCATTGCAGCTGCGTTGTGACCTGTCCACGCCACTGCATTCGTTTTCAAGGTTTTCATGATGAACAGCTGCGTGGAGATGTGCACTCACTTCGCTCCCGGTGATGAGAAAAAAAGCGCGCCAAAAGCTGTCGCGCGATCACTTAGAGAACTAGCGTACACGCCAAGGTACATGCTCCGAGCATAAGGAGCTTCGCTCCTGAAAATGTCAATGTGCAAAAGAACAATGACCGTATTCATGCAACGCCACACATGCAAACTGGCGGTCTCTGCCGATACAATAGACATGATTCTTCTTCCTCGCACCACATGAGGTGCAATGATATGGCAAACAAGCGAGTTTATGTGCGGATTCGGCCAGCATCAAAGCAATCAGTTTCGCAAATTATTACCGCAACTGATAGTGTCATCCAAAATACTATACTTTCCAGCTATTGTCTTCATAAACTTTGCTGCTATGTTACACGACATTGAAAAAACTCATGGAGCGACATTTTGTTTATGTTTGCGCTCAACGCCACAAAACCCAGTGTATTAATAACATGAACAGACACATACAACCCTACAGATGTTCTGTCGAATACATTAGAGTGTCCATTAGGCACACCTAGATATAGTTATTTGACTATAATTCATTTTCTGCTTAGCCTTAAATATATTTCATAATTTAACAATACAGAATGTTATTTTTATGCAAAAGAATGTCAAAGACCCACACGCAGCTGCTTAACAAAAAATGACTCACTTTGCAAGTTACGGTAAATTGATTTAACTTCTTCCATAGATATTATCATTGGTAGCACGAGGACCCTCACACTTGAGAAAAAAAAAGCATTTTCACAAAACAAACACACATATAAAAGGTGTTTATAAGTGTTTGCACATCCTACTACAAACGGACAGAAAGGATTAAGGCTAATATAGTAAAAGAAAAGAGAGTAACATGAGCATCTGAAATGGTGGCTAATCTTGAAGCAGTTAAGCTCTTCTGCGAGAATTCTCGGACGCGAAAGTGGGTAGTATGCACGGATAGCTACCCCGCTCTTCAGATGACCAAACATGCGCGATAACTTTGAAAAAAAATGATCAAATATCATAATGTACTGCAGAAACTGTGGCATATGCCTCAGCGCAGAGTCACAACATGTTATTCCAGTGGACTCCCAGCCACATTGGAATAAAGGTCGACGATCGAAGAGGCAGACAGCCATAAAAACATTTAATGAAAGACGCGATTGCGCACTCCCTATGTCATGGGTGGGCATTCAAACTTTTATAACGCAGGGAGCTAACGATTCTTCTATGGAGAAGTATTTGATAGCTCTAAGTCGAAGGAATTATTACTTTATGAAGTTACTCTGCACAGAACATTTTAAATAGCGACAGATCTCCCACGACACTTAGAGACGTTAATGCACAGATGTCTACTGAAAGTAGCATGCACAAACAGCTTCCTGCACGAAAGTACCGAAATGAAAGAGAAAAATTATGAAAGAAACTAGCAAGTTTATATAGGTTATCTCTTACAATTAAGAAATTACTTGGGCGAAGGCCTGAAATGTATCTTCAGAAAAAGGTGAACATCCTTCTGACAGATTTCTCGATGGAAACCGGACTGCATAATTGCTCGTGATATGCAACTAGGGGTTGACATGTTAGAAGTGATGTCACAGTGTAAATGGAAAGGTGTACGTGTGAGCAATTCAAAACAGTGTAAAGTTCTGCATGCAAACTGTACATTGACATGCTATTTCCACTGATTTCCATGTGCTTCTATGTTTTTTTTCTGATTGTTCATTTTCGGTACCATTCAATGTTATCTGTTTCGCGGAAGAACTTATCGATATGGAATAGTCGAGTTATTACAAACCTCAACCTCTTAACAAAACATTTAGAACACTACAGAACAGTAGGGAAAAATAAGATACAGCGCATACTGTACCCAACGACCACAACCATTACGCAACCGAACACCAACTAGTAACACACTTGAGCTACCCTAACATGCGCCGTTGCTCTGGTATATATAGTGACGGCGTCTTGTTCCGCAGCTCCTGTGAAGATGTTGCTGTTTAGCATACAAAAAAGACATATTGATAAAGTATGTGTAATTTATGGCCTACTTGCAGACACCCCTTGAAATAAATGTCATTCATTCTAACGTGCGTAATATTCAACGCTTCTTCAAATAGAGAGTTGCCGTTATCAGCTGACACTTCTGTCAGGTGGGTACTATAAGAGCCATGTCGATAACCGATATAGATCTGAGCTCCTGATAGGCTATTCAGGTAAAGCATGCATGAACTCATTTTGAAAGAGGAAAAAAAAAACGCTAATCGAAGAGGCAAAACATCATCACGCTGATATATTTGCACATTTTTTGCTAGGCCAAAGGATGACTTGGATGCTTGTAATTGCTTTAAGGATGCAAAGTGATTTCCATTAGTGTGACCCCTTAGTTTACAGCAACTTACGTTATAAACACGATCGCTGTACCTTCAATGAGTCACAGCGAGCAAAGGGAAAATTCTAAGGTCGCCCAAATCGACCTCGATCTTTCACAAACCGAATGCTCTGCCTGGTACAATTTTGGAGATATATATATATATATATATATATATAGATATATATATAATTATATATATATATATATATATATATAATATATATATATAGATATATATACGTAGCGCTTGACTGGCACTCCCACATTGTATTCACATCTAACCCAATATTTGGCTGGTGGGATAGCCGCCATGATAGCTCGTGGTGGAGCATCGAACGCGTTACGGCAAGTTCTTTCACCCTCTTTTCATTTTATTTACAATATATTGGTTTATTTACTTCCACTATATACAGTTTCGTTGCATTATTATCTGTTACATCTCAGTAATATGTGTCAAAACACGGAAAAACAAGTTCTTAGGTATACACTTCTTTTCCATATATATATATATATATATATATATATATATATATATATACAAAGAACCTCCTATAGGCCATTACTTAAACATCTCGTACAACTTTTATGAATGCACTTGCTTAAAATAATGAAGCAAAGAGCCATGATACGAGAACTTAAGCTTGAAGGCACCGTGCGCGAGTCGCGTTTTGTTCATTTTGTAATTGAAAGTCAGCGCGTTTGTCAGCAGTTACCACACTAAACCAGCCAGCCTTGTTAATTTTTTTCTTGCACGTTATAGTACAAGCAAAAAAAGAACATTTTTTAAGATTGCACAAGGCACCACATATGAAACTCGTAGTGCTGAGAAAATATTCTGAACAATGCTTCTCGAAGTGTGCTTTTAAATATTGTGGATTTCAAGCAGCCATTCCGCCGAGAAGACAAGAAGCGGCCAACCGCATGGCTTGCGAAACTTCGCTGTTCCATGCTACGATATAAATGTTGAAATGTCGCGTTTGCGGACACAGTGACGTGAACACATTATTTCAGTT
Organism: Rhipicephalus microplus; assembly: GCF_013339725.1. Classification (NCBI taxonomy): domain Eukaryota; kingdom Metazoa; phylum Arthropoda; class Arachnida; order Ixodida; family Ixodidae; genus Rhipicephalus; species Rhipicephalus microplus. The sequence continues at coordinate 57,998 of NW_023611392.1, read as the reverse complement.
TGTTTATCTAAGCGAGCCCAGGAAGTCCTCGCACGAATACATAAAAAGCGCCAGCAGCAAATGTCTCGAATCAAGCTTAACAGTCTCAGAAGCATCTCGCAATGCACATGTTTCCATATGTTTTTGCTAGCAGTTAAATCAAAGGAAAAATAAAGAGCCTCAGGGTAGTTGCAATGCTACACACGGTTTACAATTTAAAGAACGTCGCAAATTCGAAGTCGTGCGCGATGCGTACTCATGATTCAACAGCGTTTTTGTATTGCGGAAGATGAGGTGGGCCCGTGGAGCACGGGGAAGTTTTTAATGACGACATTTGTCGATGACATGCGCCTCAACATCCCGAAAAAATTAAACACGTTTCTTCGGAATGTAGAGGGAAGAGACATTGAGGGGCAATGGTGGGAAAATGTAAATATATAAGGCAACAGGTCACAGCCGGAACAGACAAAAAAAGGTGTCCTTCTGTTACGAAGAAGTGCAAACACCTTTCAGTGACTAGTGCCGTCTCAGCGCGAACGCACAGGAGAGAGAAGATATCCTTGAACTGAAGGAGAGTGAAGAGTTGGGGTTAAGCAACGCCGACTAAATTTCAAGGCCGAAAGGCTGCCGCAGTGACGTCAGAGGGTGGGGGCCCAGTTACACCGCGAACGCGGCGGAAAGCCTGTGTTTCGTTCACGTTTTGGGAGAACCAACGCTCTCGCTCTCGCAGCTGCTGCGGCTAGATTGGGCCGAATAAAAGATGTGGAAAAAAAAAGTCTTACTGAGGATGCTCAGTTGGGCAACTGGGCCCCCAACCTCTGACGTCACTGCGGCAGCCTTTCAGCCTTGAAATTTAGTCGGCGTTTGGGTTAAGTGATGCAGTAACGATCTTTCAAACGTGGACACCACAACTGCGACACTTGAGGAAGAAGGGAAAAAAGGTAGGGGAAGAATAAAGAGGATTAAGGGGCGCGGGTGTTTCGGGGGGGGGGGGGGAGAGAATGAGGAGATGAAAAGGAGGAGAGTGAGCCTTTACGTTCGCGTTGGTCAAAAGCTCGGGAGAGAGTACACGGAGTGATTGTTTTCTCTTTTCGCGGCTTAGGGCGCTCGCTGGGCGCTGGATTAGAAAATTTGCACTGCTCGAGTTTTTAAAGACGATAGTCTTTCTTGAGGACCTTCAACACAAAAATTATGGTCTCTGTCTGTCTGTCTGTCTGTCTGTCTGTCTGTCTGTCTGTCTGTCTGTGTGTGTGTCTGTCTGTCTGTATATTTGTTTCTTTGTCCACTCTTACCGGCATCGGGTACTTGAAACGGCCGACCCCATCCGCAGCGCCCACCTATGTTGCTCAAGGTTGAGCATTCATGCTTGTGCAATTGTCAATTAAAAAGCAATTATTGCGCATGTCTGGGGCACCATAACAACACGTATATATTCTGCATGTGCATCTATTACTACTGCATCGCACTACTACCGCATTACTACTGCATGTGCATCATTATTATCGTAGCGTTTATCGCGCTGCACTGACCATGCAATGCTTGCACGGAACGGCGAGTGTTTCCAACGCTTTACTGAAACGAAACGGTGATGCCACCTAACCGTCGCCTTGCGTTCTACACTTTATCACCTCTGAGAAGGGCGCGCACTCCCGTCTCAAAGCCAGGTGTTTTGTTTTCCAAGACAACTGCCAGATCGCGCTTACATTTCACGTGTGACGTGACTTGAGGCGCTCGTTCGCCTCCGCTGCATGCTCGAGGCACTCAAACGCAGCGCCTCCAGAATACCATACACCGGTTTTCTTGAGCAGAACATTAAATAAATGTTTTGTTCACTCTTAGCATATGCAAGACTATCGTCTTTCGACGACATTTGCAGATTACTTGCAGATACGGTGCCAATTTTTTCGTAAGAAAATTTCGCTGCCTCGAATCATTTCTGTGTGCCTCATCTGAGCCCTATATAACCCTTTTGCACTTTACAGAAACAAGCTACAACGGTGCAATAAATAGCCACGTTCGTTAGTAAACCAGCCAGTCCAACACCGAGTAAAAAACTCGGAATATTAATTATTCAAGTTGTTAGCTTCGGACATTGCGCAGTTGAAAAATATATTGTTCACATTGTCAATTATACATCGCTGCTAAAAACGAAGCAGCCAAATTAAACTTAACACTGCTGGCGGTATGGGCGGTGAGTCAATGGACGTTGAATTTTTATTCATTACGAATGTTTTCCAGCGTTCACTGTCATGTCAAGGATTTTGTTTTTTGGAAATGTCTTTTTCTTCTTTCATTTACCGGCAAAGTTTTCACGCCAAACATGTTGAACAGTGTCAATACCAGCTTGCTGCGTAAAAATAAAAGTCCTCCCTTGCAACAACACTTGTGCAACGAATTCAATAGCATCCCCGTCAGTACCAGTTTTACATGAACCCAAATGGCTGGCTTGTTTAACACAGAAAAATTGAAGCATGACTCAAATCACCTTTATTGCCGTATATACGTACATCCAAACAGCTAATTTCTTTCTTTTTACGCGTACCTATTTGCCTCGTCTGAGCACACAAACAAGCTGCTTCTCTGTCTTTCTCCCTTTCTTAGCACATTTTGCACACAGTGATCTATTGCTCAAACAATTGGAATGCAGTTGGTAGTCCCACACATTTGTTTTTAATAGTGCTTTTCATTAGCGAGCGCACATGCAAACATTAACTGAGCGGCATGTGCGCTCGCTTGAAGTGCACCTACCCCGCCGTGGTGGTCTAGTGGCTAAGGTACTCGGCTGCTGACCCGCAGGGCGCGGGTTCGAATCCTGACTGCGGCGGCTGCATTTCCGATGGAGGCGGAAATGTTGTAGGCCCGTGTGCTCAGATTTGGGTGCACGTTAAAGAACCCCAGGTGGTCTAAATTTCCGGAGTACTCCACTACGGCGTCTCTCATAATCATATAGTGGTTTTGGGACGTTAAACCCCACATATCAATCAATCAATCATTGAAGTGCACCTAGCTGAGTGCTTCACAAGAAACCCACAGGGAATGCTGTATTAAACAAAAGTTCAAGCTTGTTGACACCAACGTAGGATCCTGCACCGGATCCCGTTGCCCTATGGCAGAGTGGAAGGTGCCTGAATGTCCAATCAAATGATCACAAGCAACTATTACCAGAAGAGTCACATTCCCACTTCAAAGATCATTGTCGTGAGTGCGAGCATACCCCACACTTTTTGTAAATCATGGTTGTATCTAGGCATAAAAAGCAGTTAGCTCGGAAAATTGTCGAGACTTTCTAGATCAGAAGAGGCCGCGAAAGATGGATGAGCTAGCCAATGATTAGGTTTTGTGAAAAAGATGATGACTATTTGGTCGGCACGTGGGGTAATTCGACTTGAATTTTGTTGCATGCATACTTTGAGAAGGGGCAACAGCAAGTTCTTTTTTTAGAGGATATGTCACGTTACTCAATGACTCTCTTCTGTTTACTTTTTTCCGTGTGTTTTAGAACAAAAATTATGTAGTGGGTCAGCGCATGTCGTGCGCAGCTCTACTGTACCATGTTAGTTTGGTGAGCTCAGTTTTTTATACTAAAACTGGAACCACAATATTCACATCCTGAAGACATGACCAACTTTCTGCCTATAAGGCCCAGTCTTCACACAGATTCTCAATTTTTTAAAAATAAATAACCGAAGTATTGCAATATACTTGAGCAAAGGTCAAAAATGACGCGATAAGAGAGATATCATGGTAGAAGACATTGCTATTCGGTCCTAAATTTTGTCGAGTTAAATGACAAACATTCTTGCCGCACGTCATATCACCACTTAAATTGTGGCCCTGCGTTAGGCGCAATACTCCGCCTATGTGTCTTAGCAGCATGGTAGCTCAGTTTAATAAATGTGCCACGAGCATAATTTCTTACCATGCACAAATATTCTCGTTTACACAAGAAGCCTACTTAATTTCATAGTGATCTGCTGCACCTTTTGCTTGCTGTTGTAAAGTTAAGTGATACTTTCTCTATGGAAACTAAACTGGTTAGAAGCCAGAAGGTTTCTAATACCTGCTGAGCCACGAAAATTCAGTTTTTTTAGATCGCTGTTCAGGAATTTTGAAGTGAAAACTGCTGGGGCGTTCGCAATTTCTTGAAAATGAAACAGGATGTCCTGCATCTTATGAGACAATATTAAAACAACAGTTCAAGAAAAAGATCTTTCATCACTCTCCCTGTAAGCTTATCTTCATTGCTATACATATGCTGCTTGAAAGATATCTGCATCGTCCCGCCGCGATAGTCTAGTGGTAAAGGTACTCGGCATCTGACCCACAAGTCGCGGGATCGAATTCCGGCTGCGGCGGCTGCATTTTTGATGGAGGCGAAACTGCTGTAGGCCCGTATTCTGACGTTTGGCTGCACGTTAAACAACCCCAGGTGGTCGAAATTTTCGTAGCCTTCCACTATGGCGTCTCTCATATTCATACGGTGGTTTGGGGACGTTAAACCTCCAATATTAATCAATCAATCAATCAATCAATCAATCAGATATCTGCGTCGCCATATTTTATAGCAAGGCCGAGACATTGTCATGTTTTATTAGCACACGTGTCATACATAATAAGCCAGAGGAATCGCTTTCGTGAGAGTTATTTCATAATTGGCCGTGTATTTTCGTCAACACAACTACAGCAAAAAATCACCGAAAATTGTACTACCGCCTAACGAAAATATTGAGCTCGGCTTCGTATTGGGGAAGGCTAAGTGCGTCAGGTTTTGGCTTTCCACATGGTATCGACTACACGACGTCTCATGTTCTTTTTGAAATAGACAGCCCCCCACTAGGTCAATATCCATCTTGTTAAAGGTGAACGATGTGGCCGCTATCAATAATCAATCATTTATATGCATTTATGTGATTCTGCATGTGGCTGATGTCCAAGCAGAATATTGGCTGAACCCTTTCCAGTACTTGGGAAGCAATAAACCCCACTTCCGTTGCGTAATTAAATAGTGTGATGAAATGTTGTTGTTTTAGTCTTATGCCACGCTTTAATACATATGGTTAATCCGATTCCTTGCCCGATATGAGACCTGTATAGCGTTTTTCTATGAATAAGGTTCAACAATCTACGTGGCTCTGTAGTAGAATACTCGAAGAAGGACGGGGTCCAAATTTCATTCGATTCAGGTTATTCTTGTTTCATTGTGTTTCTTCACGTAAATCGGCTACCTTACCAACAACGAATGGTGACGTCACTCAGCGTGACCTTTTCTCTAAGCAATTGATCTATAACCAGACGCCCGGCAATAAGTATTTTACCAAAGGTGAAAGTGGAGGCAAGGTTTGGCATCATCTCTGCATGTAAAAGGTGTCACAAGCGTTGAACAGAACGTTTTGTGAAAACCTCGTCAGTGCTTAAGCGTCACCGCCATTATCCTTTTTTCGTGTATCGCTAATATCAAGCGGGCGTGCTGCAATTCACCATGACCTTCAACTCCCACGTTTTCCCAACGCCGTTCGTCCGCGGGGGTCGTTGTCGCTTGACAGCGCTGTTTCCGCAGCGCACAATATCGGGCTTTCCTAGACACCGCGGGAGAGATAGGCGGTGAAGGTGGAGAATTCAGGACGATGAGACACCGACTTGGGGTGGCGAGGCGTATTGCTTCGCTGAGAGTCCAGAGCTAGTTAGTTCCTGATGGCGGCCGTTTATAGCACCTTGGGTGCCTGACCGGTAACCCACCTTGGCCGACGTGAGCTCACGCATGCGCATAAGTATGCGCTGCCATCTCGCAATAGGGAAACCGCGGGGCGCGAATATACGTCCCACACACGTCATTGTACACGTCATTCTTCGCTTGTGAGTGCAGCTTTGCAACCGCGCAGGTGAGACCGCATAAATAAGTGTAACGAGAGAAAAGAGACAACACCCGATTTTGGGCAAGCTGTTCTTATTCTGTACTACGTCTTCCTCTACCTTCCCTTAGCTGCCCATGCGCTCGAGCCCCAGCGTCTTTCTTCGTCTTGACACTCGGCCATGACTGCGCGCGCACGGAGCTGGCGGCAAAGTTTCTGCTGGGTGGGCTTGGCCGCATAGTGGTGGTCGTCCCGAACCACAATGAAACATGGAGTGACGGTCTGGGGAAAGCGTCTCTGGTGGTCGACACTGGCTGCCTCGAGCCGGTCCGTCAACGCCACGGTGCACCTCTGCTTGAAAATCTGTCAGTGTGTACTCAGGTGGGTGGAAATGGCTTTGTCACTGCGGTTGAACTCGTCCATGGTACAACGTTTCCAGACAACTCATGAAATATAGCTCAAGCGGACGGCCCTGACTGTTCCGGCAAGGTCGCAGAGTAACGTGGAAATGCTGGTGTTTGTCCCGCCGCCGTTGGTGGACTGAACTTTAATGGGACGCTCTGTGAGGCAGCCGTGTGGGCATTTGTGCTATTTCTCGAAATGAGTTGTGACGCAGCTCATGGTTAGGCATCAATACCACAGCAGAACTCTCTGAAGTTGTCCAGCTGGTGGCTTCAGGCAAACGGTCGCGTGCAGACTCGCTTCCGTCTGGTCAAGGATGAGCATGGTGAAATTCACAGGCACGTGCGTTTGATGACGCGGTAGAATGTCCAGTAAGATGGAGGCTGGCGCCTCAGCGTCTACCGAATGGTCTGGCGACTCTGGATGGCGTTCGTCGGGGCCTGTCGCAGGGTGTTTTGCAAAACTTGCCGTGAGAGACCTACCGGACACAGGTGCACCATCGGGCCGCTGCTCCATGAGAGCAGAAGTGTCTGTGCAAGGCAGAGTTACATGATCGTGATTGTTCCCTACATCTTGGTCCCCGAGAGATGACAGGATGGTAAGGGATCGAATTGCATCCTCTAGGTCAAACTTTTCCCGAGTTCCGTCTTGAGAGAAGGTAGAGTTGCATGGACAGGTGGCACAGGGAATCGGACCGAAAGCAGCTGTGAGCTTGAAGCTCCACTCCACCTATGACTGCTGCTTCCAACCTTCATACCGGTGCCACGCCGCTGCACCTTCTTGAAGACGGTCTATAGCCACATACCATTTCTGATTTTCTGTCCAGGCCTCGCGCATTGCTATCGCGTTGACGGTTGCCACCCAGCTGTCGGCGTCGTTCCAGATCCCGTGGAATTCCGGTAGCTCGCAGACGGCTGGTGATTGTGAGGTGGCAGGTGGCAACGCAGAGATCACCGACGCGAAACAGACGAAGTGGTGTGAGAACTTGATGAGAGAAGACCGTAGCTCCCGGCGTTGCTCCGGTGTGCTTGCCTCAAAGTCGTATGAGGCAGCTACATTCATCACTGCGTTCATGTCACACAATGCTGGCAACATTGTAGGAGCTTGCTCGGCGATCAACGCTGTAAGTTTGTAAGTCTCGGCGCGGAGCAGTGCGATGGTACGCCGCAGCTTCATGGCACTGTTGCGCGAGGCTTCTGAACCGCTTTGGTTCGCGTCCGTGAAGTACGTGGTTCTAGTAGTACTCACGGTGGTGACACGCACGTCCAAAGAAGCATTAACAGCGCTTCTTGGCGACTTATGTGTTGGAAGAGTACCGGACAGAGAATGCAGGCCGTGGGACGCTTGAACAGCATTCCCAAAGGACAGGAGGCCGTGCGTATTACGGCCGTGAAGTTGTAGCATAGTGTCCATTGGGTGATGACCTGGCACCACAGAGGAGACATGGACACCGTCCACTGATGGTCCGATGGGCAGCTGAAGCGGCGGCTGGGTTGTTGACTCCATCGCCAAAAAAGCGTGAACGGCGTTCCTGGATGGAGGAGCTGATACTGCCGACGAACCACGAAGACACGTACCAGTGGCTTGCCGTAGAGGGTTCACTTGTCGGCTTGCGCTAACAGCAGAATCCATAGCCAAGGACGCGTGGATGGCGTCCCTTGTGAAATGGTACCGGTAACGTGTACTGCAGCTGCCGAGGAGGCCTTGACGTTGTCCCCGAACGGTGGTGGCAGTGGCGGCAGGTGAACAGCTGCGGAGGAAGCCTTGACGCCGTCCTCAAGCAGCGCTTATCGCGGCTGTCCTGGATGACGAAGCCCAGACGTAAGACTTCTTCTTCGTCGACTGCGCCATTGTAACGGAGAGAAAAGAGACAACACGTGATTCTGGGCCAGCTGTTCGTTTGTTTGTTTCCCTGGGATGATGGCTCATACCCACTCGAGGGATTGGCCAAGAAAGTGTAGTGCAGTTTTTCTGTGATCATTTTAACTATGTGTAATCAATTGGTATTAGGGTAAGACTAATGTAAAAAACAACATAAAAAGATCAAACGAAAAAACATCAAGTTGAGCAATTTTGAGCTGTTCTTATTCTGTACTTCGTCTTCCTCTACCTTCCCTTAGCTGCCCACGCGCCCGAGCCCCAGCGTATTTCTTCGTCTTGACATAAGCTTTGTTGGGGAAGTTACACTTCACATATTTCCGCCGGAGGTGATCTACCCATCCCCACAGCAGTGCTCTAATGGCAAAGGTACTCGGATGCTGACCCGCACGTCGCAGGATCGAATCCCGGCTGATGCGGCTGCATTTTCAAATAAAAGGAAATTGCTGTAGCCTGGTGTGCGGAGATATTAGTGCATGTTCGAGAACCTTAGGTGATTTAAATTTCCGGAGCCCTCTACTACGGTGCCTCGCATAATCATATGATGGTTTCAGGACGTTAAAACCAACATAATGCCGCGTGCATAGCTGAATTTAGCGGCGAGATGGCGACGACAACGAAGAACGCGGATTTGCTCGAGAGGCGCAGCACAGCAGAGTGAAGAAGACGATAATCTTAGCGGCCTTCTCTAAAGCGTCTGTACAAGTCCCACTGTCCGTGTTTTTAAATAAACCCCCTGTAATTTATAACCAGCGACACTGGTGGAGGTGCTGGGTACTGCCAACTCATGATCAGCACCCCTGTGAGAAGCCCCGAGTCCAGCCCTACGAGACAGCTACGCGTGGAGACGCCTGTGCACCGCTCAAGCCGTCGCCTTCAAGGTCTTGAACCAGAATTTGGCCTTTTAAAAGGAGCAACACTTCCGACAACCACCCCTACTCAAGAAATGGCAAGGAGTCCTGCACAGGTGACGGTCCAGAATATGCGCATTCCTGAACCATTTCATGGCCGGCCGAACGAAGATGCGCAAGACTGGCTTGAGCAGTTCGAACGGGTAGCTAAATCGAACTACTGGAGTCTCGATGGAAAGCTCTTCCACGTATATTTCGCCCTTGAAGACGGCGCGAAGACGTGGTTTATAAACCGGGAGGCAACCTTGACGACATGCGAGGAGTTTTGTCGTCGGTTTCTTGACACCTTCGGTAACGCGGACCGACGCAAAAACGCACAACGCCTTCTTGAAGGACGCACCCAACAGCTGCATGAAAGCGTCGCCTTGTTTGCTGAGGATATGGTGCGCTTGTGCCACCGCGTGGACCCCAACATGCCCGAGGCTCGAAAGCTAAGCCATCTCATGAGGGGCGTCAAAGAGCAGCTATTTGTTGGTCTTGTGCGCAATCCGCCGACAACAGTGGACGAGTTCACCAGGGAGGCCACCGCAATAGAGCGTGCGCTACAGCAACGGTACCGACAGTCTGATCGTCCGGCCACCGGCGCAGCTGCAGGCGCCACCGCACTTACCGAAAACGACGAGTTTTCTCTACGCCACCTGATTAGACAGATCGTGCGTGAGGATATCGCGAAGGAGAACGCAAAATACACATTGCAGTCACAGGCGTCCCCGCAGCAGGCGTCCACGGTAGCCTCCGTCGCTGAAATCGTTCGCCATGAACTTCGACAAGCGTTTGCCTCTCCTCAGCAATACTCCGCTCCACCGCACCGTCCAAACTCGTGTACCTATGCAGACGCTGTGCGTCGTCCATTGGCTCCAGAAGTATTGTACCAGCCGAACGGATACAGCTATGCAGATGCTGTTCGTCGACCCACGCCCATGCCAGTGCCGCAGTACCTCCAACCGTATCCTGTGGCAGCCTGGGCTCAGCAGGATTCTGTCAGGCGACCCTATATGCGGAAGACCGACATATGGCGCACTGCGGATCGTCGACCACTCTGCTATAACTGTGGAGAGCCAGGGCACATTTGCCGTTTTTGCCCACATCGCCGAGTTGAATACCGCGCTAGTGCACCTACAGCTACGCGCCGACAGTTAGACGAAAGCCGTGCCCCCATCGACGACGACCAGGCTGGCAGGCGGGAAGGCTCTTCTACCTTCCGGACGCGGTCACCATCACCGGCTCGCTTTGCTTCACCCAGCCGCCGTAGTTTTGCTGACGCCGTCAGAGGTCGGTCTTCCCAGCCAACGGCGGGGAAACTGAAAGCAGCGACCTCTGGGGGGAAGGTTGCAAGCCGTCGAATTGCCGAAAAACCCCCACTGCTGCCGAAACACGTGAGAGACGACGATGAAGACTTCGCCGAGAAAACTGTGACTGCTGACCTCGCTGTGACGATTGACGGCGTTGAAGTGACGGCCTTAGTCGACACGGGTGCAGACTTCTCCGTAATGAGTGAACGATTGGCAGACGAACTCAAGAAAGCCAGGATGGAATGAACGGGCCCTTATATCCGAAGTGCTGGAGGCCAGATAATGACTCCCACGGGAAAATGTACAGCAAGACTCACTATTGAGAATGTGGCTTTGGTAGCCACATTTCTGATCCCACCAGAGTGCTGCAAACCTATGATTCTGGAAATGGACTTCTTAAGAGAGTACGGTGCTGTGGTCAACATACGTGACGGTGTGATCACATTGGCCGCTGACAAGTCTGTGACCACTGATCCAGACCAAGAACCCAGGGTGTTACGTGTGGCCGACGACGACGTCTGCGTGCCACCACTGTCTTGTAGTCTTGTTTCCGTGTGTTGCGCCGTGCACTGTAATGAAGACGCCATAGCCGAACGCATCACTGACCTTCTTTTTCACCAAGGCATCGATATCGCTCGCGGTATCGTCAGCTTAGTGGATGGGCGCGCAGACGTGCTTCTGACCAACTTCACGAATGAGCGCCGGCACATCGGTAAAGGCACGGCTGTGGCGTACCTCGAAGAGCTCGACTATTCTCACGACTGTCTTCTAATGCAAGGGGAAGCCACAGCTCAATCACCTCCACATACACCACCAGTTGATATCGGTCCGAGTCTAACACCGACTGAAAGATGCCGTCTTATGGAGCTGCTCGACCAGTTCAAGGACTGCTTCTCATCGACATCACGAGTGGGTCGAACGCCTCTGACTAAGCATCGCATAATTACGGAAGACACAGCAAGAACGATCCGACAGAACCCATATCGCGTCGCTCAGAAAGAAGGTGAGGTGATCCAGCAGCAAGTCAAGAAGATGCTAGAGGATGACGTTATCCAACCATCAAAGAGTCCTTGGGCATCGCCAGTGGTACTCGAGAAAAAGAAAGACGGCAGCTTGCGTTTCTGCATCGATTATCGTAAGCTGAACCATGTTACAAAAAAAGACGTTTATCCATTACCACAGATCGATGACTCTTTGGACAGGCTACGGCATGCGCGCTACTTTTCGTCAATGGACCTTAAAAGTGGATACTGGCAAACAGAAGTAGATGAGCGCGACAGAGAAAAGTCCGCCTTCGTGACGCCAGACGGGCTTTATGAATTCAAAGTCCTCCCTTTCGGTCTATGCTCAGCCCCAGCCACGTTTCAGAGACTAATGGATACCATTCTGTCCGGCCTGAAATGAAAAACATGCCTTGTGTACCTCGACTACGTGATCGTTTTTTCGGCCATGTTTGAAGAGCATCTAAAGCGGCTACTGTCAGTCCTTCAAGCCATACGGTCCGCTGGACTCACACTCAAACCGGAAAAATGCCACTTCGGCTTCGAAGAACTACAGTTCCTGGGACACGTGATCAGTCGCGAAGGTGTGAAGCCTGACCCAGATAAAACAGCAGCCGTCGCAAAGTTCGCAAGGCCTATTGATAAGAAAGTGGTCAGGCGTTTTTTGGGTCTCTGCGCCTACTACCAGCGATTCATAGCAGGCTTTGCACACATCGCCTCTCCACTCACCCGCCTTACAACGGAAGATATCGCATTTGTATGGAGTGAAGAGCAAGAAGCTTCATTCAACGAGCTGCGACAGCGTCTATAAACTCCACCTGTCCTCGCTCACTTCGACGAGAATGCACCAACAGCCATCCATACAGACGCCAGCAATGTGGGCCTAGGTGCTGTTCTTGTCCAATGCCAAGATGGTGTGGAGAGAGTGGTCGCCTACGCTAGCAGAACGTTGACACGCGCCGAGTCCAACTACTCAACAACGGAGAAGGAGTGTCTGGCCGTCGTTTGGGCAGTTGCGAAGTTCCGCCCGTACTTATATGGCCGCGCTTTCCAAGTCGTAAGCGACCATCACTCTCTTTGTTGGTTGACCAACATGAAAGACCCATCTGGACGTTTAACACGATGGAGCTTACGGCTCCAAGAGTACGACATGACCATAGTTTACAAGTCCGGAAGGCAACACTTAGACACCGACTGTTTGTCAAGGTCACCGATCGAATCACCGGCTCTAGAGGATGATGATTTCCCAGGTTTTTTAGGAGTTGTTGATGCAGCTATCATTTCTCGGCAACAACAAGATGATCGGGAGCTCAACTCGCTTATAGAATTCTTGAACGGACGAGCCGCCAATGCACCAAGAGTGTTTTCGAAGAACTTATCGTCATTATGTTTACGGGACGGAATTCTGTACAAAAAAATTCCGCCATATCCACGAAGTGAATGATGATAAGTGGGCGAAGCTCCGGAGGTAAACCTGGTAAACCATGAATCCTCTATACATTTTGCCCACTCGATTTTATTACATCGCTCCCCCTAGAGTACGTCGCCGCACTAAATCGAACGATTGCCTTCAATCAATGACACGCGCCATATGTGACATCATTCCTATTTTATAAGATCTCGCGTCTTTCATCAACTACAAGTACCGCTTTCTAGTTTATAGCATCTTGCATCTTTTCATCATCAGCTACAAGTACCACCATCTAGTAATCACTACAAGAACTAAACGAGAGGTGGCTACATACAGGAGACGGTACCGCCATCTAGTGAACACTGCAAGAACTAAACTAGAGGTGGCTACATACAGGGGACGGTACCGCCATCTAGTGAACACTGTAAGAACTAAACTAGAGGTATCTACATACAGGCTACAGGGGACGCACAGCCCACGCCCTAAGGAGCTTCGCCCCGAAAAGAACTTTTCATCGACAGGTAGAAGCTATCTGCTGGTAGTTCCTGGAGCTCTCCGCAGCGAAATTTTACAAGCCTGCCATGACGAAGCCACTGTGGGCCACCTCGGTTTCACAAGAACACTGACACGCATCAAAAGAAAAATATTACTGGCCAAGAATCGCAGCAGAGGTTAAACATTACATCCGAACTAGCACTGACTCTCAGCGGCGCAAGGTACCACCTGTCAAACCCGCTGGACTATTACATCCTGTGCCCGTGCCAGAAACCCCGTTTTCTCAAATCGGAATGGATCTGCTGGGCCCACTGCCAACATCGGACAGTGGCAACAAATGGGTTATAGTGGCGACGGACTACCTCACCCAATACGCGGAGACCAAGGCAATCGCGAGTGGCACTGCAGCTGAAGCGGCCCAGTTCTTCATTGAGAACATTGTTCTGAGACATGGTGCTCCAGCTGTAAAGTGAAAAGTTGGGCGAGTTGGTGCTGGTTCATGATGATATGGGGCGCGCGTCGTCTGTGTACTTCTTCTCTGTTGTGTGTCGTTTTTTCGCGCCCCGTATCATCATGCTCCAGCTGTCGTCATAACAGACAAAGGTACCGCGTTTACAGCCGAGCTTTTGCGCACTGTGCTTACGCTCAGTGGCACAGCGCATAGGAAGACGACAGCTTACCACCCACAAACGAATGGGCTTACAGAAAGACTTAACAAGACAATCGCTGACATGCTTTGCATGTACGTCGACGTAGAACACAAGAATTGGGAACGAATATTGCCGTACATCACATTCGCGTATAATACGGCGCGCCAGGAAACAACAAAAATGACGCCGTTAGCACCAATTCATGGCAGAGAAGTTACGACAATGCTTGACACCATGCTGCCTTACGATTGCAATGATTCAGAGACAGGCGCCGCAGACTTCACTGAGCGCGCCAAAGAAGCAAGGCAGCTTGCCCGCGTCAGAATAATGAACCAGCAGCAACTTGACGCCCAACGGTACAACCTTCGCCATCGATTCGTCATTTATCAACCAGGAGATAGAGTCTGGGTTTGGTTTCCTGTACGACGACGAGGCCTCTCAGAGAAACTTCTACGCCGATACTTCGGACCCTACAAGGTTCTGCGCCGTCTAAGCGACGTGACGTACGAAGTCGTGCCCGACGCCTTCTCCTGTTCGAAACGTCGCCAGCATCTGCCTGAGACAGTGCACGTGGTCCGCATGAAACTTTACCACTCTCAGTGATGTAAACACTAGATGGCCGCATCTCTACCCGTTGAGCGTCGGGACGACCCTCACTCTGGCGGGAGAGTAATGCCGCGTGCATAGCTGAATTCAGCGGCGAGATAGCGACGACAACGAAGAACGCGGATTTGCTCGAAAGGCGCAGCACAGCAGAGTGAAGAAGACGATAATCTTAGCGGCCTTCTCTGAGAGCGTCTGTACAAGTCCCACTGTCCGTGCTTTAAAATAAACCCCCTGTAATTTATAACCCGCGACAATATCAATCAAACCATGATTTATCCCCGTTGACTCAGGCGGGAATGGGAGTGAGCCGCTGGCCGCCATGGTTGGCTTGATAGGACGGGGTGCGATGGCGAACACCTTATCAGCGTACTAAACCTGCATGCCCAACTTGTTATCGTGATTATCCCGATAGGCAATTAGGCAATATGACAGGCCTCATGCGCAACCATGGCTGTAAGCCTTTACCTCCTTCTACCTTACCCACTCAGTAAGTGTTCGTGCAAGAGCTCTCTTATTGTCCACGTTCATGGTGCATCGAGGTAAGTGTGGAGTTCAGCGCCTGCAGTATGCACAGGTTGCTGCACCTTTATAGAACAAATCGAAGAAAATACGAGTGTTCTCGGTGAGAAGGTGCCGCTGGCATCTTCCCACCATTTTGGGTCGAGTGCCGCAGAGACGAAGGGAGAGTAAGTTCATGCAGAAAAGCAAGTCGTGTAGCTGAGCAAATTTATTCAATGCGAACCATTTTTTAGCGAACTAACGACACTTTGAGCGTATCTATCTATCTATCTATCTATCTATCTATCTATCTATCTATCTATCTATCTATCTATCTATCTATCTATCTATCTATCTATCTATCTATCTATCTATCTATCTATCTATCTATCTATCTATCTATCTATCTATCTATCTATCTATCTATCTATCTATCTATCTATCTATCTATCTATCTATCTATCTATCTATCTATCTATCTATCTATCTATCTAACTATCTATCTATCTATCTATCTATCTATCTGTCTGTCTGTCTGTCTGTCTGTCTGTCTGTCTGTCTGTCTGTCTGTCTGTACCAAACTTGGTATCAAATAACATGATTGTATAAACATAACGGATAGCCATATAATGAATATCATATGTATGTCATAAATGTCATAATTTACATGTCATGGTCTTGCTGCTCTTGCGGTGGTTTCATGCACATGATATTTTGCAAAACTGGCATGGTATAGCATGACTTCATGGCAAACACAAGCGAAAGATCATAACATCGACATCATTAGATGCGTGTCATGTAAAAACACGAGCACATGCTACGCCCATGATGCGCTCGCGGCCGTTTTGCTAGCTTCACGTGTACCAAACTTGGTATCCGTCGTATGATACGGTAAGGTCCCTTGTACGGAGATAGCAACTTCTCTGACAATCCAACACGAAGAACTGGGCACCAGAGAAGAACTAGAGAACCAAGTGATAAGTGAACGTCGACATAGTTGCTGTCGTAAAGAGCCTTCTAGGTTGCCTGTGAAGCCAGCAGCCTAGAGCGGGCAATCTGACGAGCGTGGTCGGCACGAGCGATAGCATCACGTGCGTATTCGCTCGGCGGAGGTGTAGTAGTCGGTAGTAGGGTGTCCATTGGTAAGGTTGGATTACGGCCATAGAGCATAGAAATAGGTGAATAACCTGCTGTATCATGACGAGATGAATTATAGGTGAACGTTACGTGAGGTAGCGCTAGATACCAATCATGGTGATCAGATGAGACTTACATCGAGAGCATGCCCGTGAAGATGCAATTTAGGCATTCGGTAAGGCCATTTGTTTGAGGATGGCAGGAAGTGGTCAGATTGTGTTGCGTTGAGGAAGAGTGCAAAAGGTCGTCGAATACGCGTGACGAAAAGGCACATCACAATGGGTGAGCGATTGCCGAAGAGCGCCATGGTGTAGAATTACAAAGTGGAGCAAAAAGTCGGCAACGCCAGTAGCAGTGCTGGTGGGGTGCGCTCTAGTGATGGCAAACCTGGTCGCATGGCCTATAGCAACGGCAACCCACTTGTTCCCAGAGTTTGATTCAGGGAATGGTCCCAGGAGGTCTACACCAACACGGAAGAAAGGTTTCGTAGGGATGGAGATCGGGTAAAGGAGTCCAGCAGGCGGTGCGGCAGGACGTTTTCGACGTTGGCATTTATCGCAGGAGGCCACGTAGCGTCGAACGGACCACGCGAGACCACACCAAAAAAAGCGGCACCGGACATGGTCGTACGTGGGAGATACGCCCAAGTGGCCGGAAGTTGGTTCGTCGCGAAGCTTATGTAGGACCGCCGAACGGAGATGGTTAGGCACGACAAGAAGTAGCTCAGGGCCATCTGGCTGGACGCTATGTTGGTACAGCGTGCCATTTAGGAGAACAAACATGCGGAGTGACACGTCGTTAGGGTCAGATTCTAAACGGGTAATGAGTGACCGCAAGGAAGGATTGCGACGCTGTTCGTCACCAATCTGACAAAACATAGACATGAACATGACGCTGGGGCCAGGCTCGCTGACCGATTTATCTGGTTAGTCAACAGGGTAGTGGGACAAGCAATCGGTGTCCAGATGGAGGCGTCCCGACTTGTAGGCAACCGAGTAAGAGTACTCCTGAAGACGCAACGCCTAACGACCAAGTAGTCCAGAAGGGTCCTTCAGTGAAGAAAGCCAACGAAGGGCGTGGTGATCTGTGATGACAAGGAACGGGCAGCCATACAAGGACGAAATTTTGAAACCACCCAGACACGGGCAAGGCATTCTCGTTCTGTTGTAGAGTAGTTATGCTCAGACTTTGAAATGAGACGATTTGCATATGCAATTACACGATCAGTGACCCGCTGAGTTTGGGCCAAAACTGCGCCGATGCCGTGACCGCTAGCGTCTGTCCGCACTTCTGTAGGAGCATCTGGGTCGAAATGTGCAAGTATCGGTGGTGTCATTAGAGCGGTGATTAGTCGAGAAAGAGCGTTAGCTTGAAGATGACCCGAACTAAACAGAATGTCGTGTTTGAGAAGGTCAGTTAGTGGGCGTGCCAGTGCTGTAAAGTCTTTTACGAACCGGCGAAAGTGAGAGCATAGGCTCACGAAACTGCGAACATCATGGATAGAGTGCGTAACGGGAAAGTTCGCTACTGCGCATACTTTTGCCGGGTCTGGTCGTACACCGGAAGTGTCAAAAAGGTATCCCAACACAGTAATTTGACGAAGACCAAAGGGGCACTTTGAGGAATTCAGCTGGAGGTCGGCATGTTGGAATGTTGATAAAATGGTCAAAAAGAGTTCAAGGTGTGTGACGAATGTAGGTGGGAAGATTATCACGTCATCTCAGTAACTTAAGCACGTCACCCATTCAATTCCTTGAAGCAGCGTGTCCATCATTCTCTCGAAGGTTACTGGAGCGTTGAAGAGACCAAAGGGTGTGACCTTGAATTAGTAAAGACCGTCGGGGGTAACGAATGCAGTTTTCTCACGATCCATTTCGTCTATAGCAATTTGCCAGTAGCCAGATCGGATGTCTAGAGATGAAAAAAGGTGGCGCCATGAAGACAGTCAAGTGCGTCTTGAATACGTGGAAGAGGATACACGTCTTTCCTGGTTATTTTGTAGAGGTGCCGATAATCAATACAGAAACGCCAGGAGCCGTCTTTCTTTTTCACCAAGGTCACTGGGGAGGCCCAAGGACTTGACGATGGTTCAATGAAGTCTTTCGATAGCATGTTGTCGACTTCCTTCTGAATCACTGCTCGTTCTGATGCGGACACGCGGTAAGGCCGACGGTGGATGGGTGCAGAGTCACCTGTGTTAATTCGGTGCTTGACATTATTAGTCTGGCCCAAGGGACGATATCAGATATCAAAAATATCACCGTAGGAGGCCAAAATGTGGCAGAGAGCTTTGGCCTGATCAGGCGAAAGGTCTGGTCCAATCATAATTCGAATGGTGGCTTAGGCAGAACCGGGTAACCATGAGACTTCGGCTTGGTTCGGAACAGTTACAGCGACAACGTTTATGTCATTATCTCTTATGGCAGTGAGTAGAGCAAGCGACATCTGGTAGGGCAACACTTGAGGAATGAGGCTGAAATTTAGGAGCGGAAGAAACACACAGTTTTCCACTATGGTGACGATGGTATGTGGCACTGTAACACTACACGTCATTCGTGCGGCTGTTATCGGTGTAACGTTGTAGTCTACGTCAGGAACTGGAGGGGTCGATGACAGAGAGTTGTATGTCATAGCTTGAGGCGGCAAGCGAACGAAAGTGGTTGGACCCAAGTGGCTGACGGGCTTTTCACAGGCATCAGAGAACAGCGGAAGGCCGAGGTTGTGCGTTGCAGAAGAAGAGTCAATTTAAGCCGAATGTGCCGAGAGGAAATCAAGGCCTAGTATGAGGTAATGGGGTTATGAGGTAATAGTAAATTACTAACCTAGCAATTAATGACCTATTCTCTGGTACCATTAATGTGACACTTAGCGACCACTTGCCTATCTATTTAGTAACTGATACGTACAATACGGCAAAAGAATTCACTGTAAATATAATATATCAAGACATCAACGCGGTTACACTGTCGCAGTTCCGAGATGAACTCGCCAGAACAAGCTGGAACGCAGTTTTTGCGTGCTCTACGGCTGATACCGCATATGACCATTTCATAGAAATTTTTTCTTCGGTATATAAAAAACACTTTCCGTACAAAGAAATAACTAAGCCAAAACGCGCACGTAAGCCTTGGGTAACGTTAAGTATATTGAAAATGATACGTACGAAAAACAGACTGTACCAGGTGTTCTTGAAAAATCGCAATTTGAATGCACTGAAAGCGTTTAGGGCCTACAGAAACAGTATTTCAAAAACTTTAAGACAAGCCAATCGCGACTATTACCATACTATTTTTAACGGTATCGTAGATGTCAAGCAAATGTGGAAAAAATTAAACACAATCATATCTTCAAGTAATAGGACGCCTGGTGTCGACGAAATTACAATTGATAATCATATATTTAAAGGAACAGCATTAGCCAATAAATTCAATGGGTACTTTACTTCTTTGTCAGAAAGTACTTACGACGGAAATGCATTAAGTTACATGCCAACACCTATAGCCCCCTCAATATTTATTGACCCTACGGAGCAAACTGAGGTAAACAACGTTTTCATGAAACTTAAAAAAAGCAAGAGTGAGGACATTGACGGCATAAAAATGGAACCGGTTATCTTTGTTATTGATTTATTATCACCCTGCCTGACGCATATTTATAATATTGTTTTAAGCACAGGTATGTTCCCTAAGCGGATGAAAAATGCCAAAGTTGCAGTGCTTTTTAAAGGTGGTGACAAAAATGAAATGAGTAATTACCGGCCAATATCGGTATTACCTATATTTTCAAAGGCTCTAGAAAAAATCATTTTCACTAGATTGTATAAATTTTTGGACTCGCATTCTGTGATTACAACAGCACAATATGGGTTCAGGTCTGGTGTATCGACGGAGACAGCGCTGTTGCATCAAAAAGAGTTGATACTGGGCAACATTGAAGCAAGAAAGCTAACATTAGGCGTATTCATAGACTTTATGAAGGCGTTCGACAGAATTGATCACCAAACTTGTTAGAAAAATTGTTTTATTACGGGATTAGAGGCATCGCGCTCGATTTAATAGGAAGCTACCTTAGTGATCGGTACCAGTGTGTGTCTATAAATAGGCAAACATCTATGCCCAAAAAAAATCAAACGCGGTGTACCACAGGGAAGCATATTAGGACCTCTTCTATTTAACCTTTATATCAATGATATTGTAAATGTGGATCACTCAATAACGTACATTATTTATGCAGATGATACAAGCTTATTCTTTACGGGAACAAATATAGACGATTTGATAAAAGCAGCTAATAAAACGTTAGTCAATTTTTCGAAATGGTCCTGCCAAAATTCGTTACAGATCAACAGCTCTAAAACCAAGGCCGTTCTTTTCCGTGCGAAAGGAATAACATGTACGTACACACAAAAACTGATGCTAAACAATTTCAATATCGAACTTTCAGAGACTGTCAAAACTTTGGGCGTCATCTTTCATCAACATATGTTCTGGAATTCTCACACTCAACAATTGTGTATTAAGCTAAGAAAAGCCCTTGGCGTGCTGAGAAGGTGTCAGTCGTTTCTACCGCTCCCCCAGAAACTTCTTATCTTTAATACGCTTTTTTGTTCTCATCTACGCTATTGTCAGTTGGTATGGGCTTCTGGAACTGAAACATCAAAACAAAAGTTGTATACACTTCAAAAAAGCGCTTTGCGGGCTGTTGCAAATATAGGTTACAGAGAACACACATCCCATTTATTTGTCAAGTTTAAAGTTTTAAAATTTTGTGTGGCATATGAACATAACTTGTTGTTGTCTTTGAGGTCTGAAATTCGAAAGAATTGCGCAAACCTGAGAGGCTTAGCACATTTACAGCCGAAAATTTTGTTGCGTCCGATGCGGAGTTCTGAACACTGTCACATCTCCCGACCGCGAACAAATTATGGACTCCAAATGCTAAAGCACTCTGTTCCCCATATACTAAATAAGTTCAAGCTCACAGAACAGCAAATGCGTCTCGTTTCAAGTAGTGATATATTAAACCTGTTTGTATAAGGAGCTATAAACCCAGAAAAATTGCACCCAGTACTTGTAAATGCATGAAATTTTAAGTGTACCCCTTTCTGTTATAGCGTCTTATATTGGTTGCCTTTTTTCCCAAAAATTGTTTGTTTGTAAACACCCAAGTGTGCATCTATTCTGTACTTCAAAAACAACCACTAGAATGTTGTTTTCTTTTCTTTTTTCTTTCAATCATACGTGAGCACCGTATGGAGCTTGGTGTGCCGTTGTTTCTGTTGCCTTGTACAAAAGGGAGGTGGGGCTAGTCAAGCTGCTATAGCGCAGCTTTTTTCCTACTTTCCATGCCACAATTGTTTCTTGTTTGTGTAAATCACGGTGTATCGTTGTGGTGAAATAAATTTCAACTTTCAACTTTCAACTTTCAACTTTCAACTTTCAACTTTCAACGATCTAGAACGGCAAAAAGGACTACGGCGTAAAGACCAGCAATGTTGATACAAGCAGTGCACATTCCGACGACTACTACAGCGCCGCCATCGGCAACACGTATGACTTGAGTCGTAGAGGGCGTCATGATCTTCTGCAAACGACGGTGTAGATGTGCGCTCATAATAGATAGGTGGGCACCTGTGTCAAGAGGGGCAGTAACATGAACCTTGTCGACTTTTACTTCAATGAAACTGTGATGTGTGCACGGGCAGCGTCAGTAGAGGGCTTCCGGGCGTCGTTGGTATTGCAGCTTCACCTCTATAAGCTGCAATACCTAGTTTTCCTGCTGCGATCGACCATAAAAGCTCGGCGAGGAAAAGCACCGAGGCGGCGGAGAGCAGGATTGGCGGCGTAGTGGCGACGGGGAGCGGGTGTAGCGGCGACCGGAAGAAGGGGCATCAGTGGGGAGAGGCTTGTGAGGAGGTGGCGAGTAAATGTTGGACGGTGTAGCGGCTGGACGTCCAGAAGTGGTAGGGCACATGAAATAAGGGTAGCTCTGACGTGATGGGTTGGACCAGCGGCGACGGCAATAACGGGAAATATGTCCAGGTTGATGACAGGAAAAGCAGATAGGCTGGTCGACAGTAGTTCACCATTGCGTAGGGTTCCGGAAGAACAATGATGGAGGAGATCGGTGAGCGTTACCTGAGGGGTATGGGCGTACTTCAGGGTGAGTCACAAGACACGCTGACTAGAAGACCAAGATTTGCGAAATCCCGCCTTACCACAGCTTGAATCAAGGTGTAAGGAAATGACACAAAAGTGCTGTGTTTAGATACTATTTGTGGCTAAAAGGACTTAAAAGCGCCGACGAACGTCAAACCGAAACTGAAGAAGACGAGCGGAGGGCAGGTGGCACGAAGGCGATAACAAGAGATGAAAAAGAAGAGGAGGAGAAGAAGGAACGTGCGAAAGGGAGCTCGAGCGGGGAGGCCACGAAGGCAGACGAAGCAGTGCGCCGCTCGAGAGGACGAGTTCCTGGCAGCGTTCCTGAGCCGGACGTGAGACCCGTACCTGTCGGCCAGGTCGAGCTCTGGTGTGTCTGTTCAAGGTCCAAGGCCGAGACCTGCTGAACGGCTCCTGCCTGGGTGCAGTGGCCGGGAGCAGGTTCGTGATGAGGCCTACCGGGCGTGGTCCTCGTGAACCGGGGCCTGACCCTGAACCTCAGGAGTTGCGACCCTGACTGCTGGCCGCGACGTCTGACTAAACGGCGCTGCACACGGTAGCGCATCCGTGTGCCGTAAGCCGTTCCAGCCACTCCAGCCGTGCCACCTTTGCCCTCGCGCACGTCGACGATCGCATCATGTCGGGACGACGGGGACCCAAACTGTGAGGCAGCGTTTTTCTCTTGCGAACTGAGAACTCTACGTGCTGGACTCGGAGTAAGCGTAGCCGCGAGCTCTCCGCATGCTAGAGGTCTGACTCTCGTACATGTTGCGTGACGCGTGGCGTGTAGGGTTGGACATATAGTTTTATTTTCACCTGCCACTTCGTTCTCTAGTGTATAATATAACGCTTCTTTTGTTCGCATCCATTGTTGATGTTAATCCTTTTTCGTCCGCTATCAACAAACAAAGTGACGAACGTCCTTAACCATCACACAAGGCTACCGATCGGTGTGATGGGTCAGTGGCTTGGGTTGTAAAAACGGGATGTTGAATGGGAGCTGGACAGGTAGCTTCAAGCTCCCGACGAACAATTCAGTTGGCGTGGTCATATGTGGGTGGTTGGCAAGTGGCTTCACATGATGAAGTTGCGGCCGTGTTGGGCAGTCGTGTGAATGCGTGATACCGCGGCTGTTGGCGGGTTCAAACCACCGGCACTCTTTGATGATTTCATAGAAGGTGGTGACGTTAGTGTATACAAGCAGGTTGAAGGCATCGTCAGCGATGCCTTTAAGCACAGTTGATACCTTCTCCGGCTCGGGAATGTGTTCATCAACCTGGCGGCAAAGGGCGATCACGTCGTGAATTTACGTGACGTAGGATTCCGTATACGTCTGTGTCCGAGTAGCCAACTGATTTCGCGCAATTATCTGTCGTGCCACGGTATTCCCAAAAAGGTCACGGATCTTCTCCTTGAAAGCGTTTCAGATGGTAATGTCAGCTTCCTGCGTCTCAAAACACACTCGCGAAGGACCATGAAGATAAAAAAGCACGTTCGCAAGCATGAGTGTCGGGTCCCACCTAAAGCTGGCGCTGACCCGTTCACACACGTTGAGCCACTTGGCAACGTCAAAGCCATCCATTCCTGAAAATACGCCAGGATCAGGAGCAGGAGGTAGGACAGCGTAGGTAGGAGTCACAGAAGAGGCGGGTGGTGAAGACGATGTACCTTGAACCAGTGATATGGTGGGACCCGTGATGATGCGGCCGTTGCGGAGCTTCGTGATCGGTACAGGGAAGAACCAGCACGTCCCCCACAATTGTTACGTGAAATGAGACGGGACGTGACTATTTGCCAGTGTATTTACACTGATACAATCGGAGTGCAGCACAGAGTAAGCAAACCGGTCCTCTTCGTCGTATTTTGTCCACAGAATGGTTCACCCTTCATGCGATTGCTACGTCAACAACAGTGTCCTACTTACCGACAAATTAGGGTAAATGTACAAGAACACAAGTGCTGCAGTAGGACATTTTAAAAATGATCCCGATGACATCAGGTGGACCCCCTACAATTATACACTAGTAATCAATCTAATTGCAGTAATTAAAGAACCTTCCGTCATCAAGAGACGCAATAAATTGCTGTTTGTTCGTTTTTGTTGGATTCATGAAAAAAAAACCACCGGACGTTACCAAAGACCCATTCCATGTTTGTAAACACAGGTAGGCCGATGTCGACACTATGCGTAAAATTATAGTGACGTCCGCACGTAACTTCCGCCATAAGCGCTGAGGGCTGCGATGTGCGCCAACAGAGAGATAGACTTTATTAATTTCCGGAAGATTGCGGGGATGGGCTCCCACCTAGGGGCTAACGGAGAGACCGTGTCTCCCGGCAGCTTCCTTGGCCTGCTGGATCACCCAAAGTTGTTTGTCCAGGCCCGAACTGAGCAGCGCAGTCCGCCAACGCGCCCGAAGGTCTTCATTGGAGGCCGCGACCCCAGAATTTCTGACTAATGCTGGACATTCCCATAGGATATGGTCGAGAGTGGCTCTGGTGGTACAGTACTGGCATAGATTAGAACTATAGACGTCAGGATATATGTGGTGCATGATGACAGGATTCGTGTATGTGCGTGTTTGTAGCTGTCGCCACTGAACGGACTGGGCCCGATTTAGCTTGGAGTGAGGCGGAGGGTACTCCCGCCTTTGCAGTCGATAGTGTTGAATTATGTCATTAAGTTTAGTGAGCCGATCGTCCCATTCCCACACCGGCGCAGAAAGGTCCGTTTGGGTGGCCGCTTCGTCTGACGTGACTCGGAACTTAAGACCTCGAGCCACGTTGTGCGCCACTTCATTCGGATTGGCCTCCGCGTTACCTAGTGGTGTGTGGGCAGGGAGCCACAAGATGTGTACGTATTTGTCCGCCTCATGAATTTTGCCTGTATTAAGAATCCGCAATGCCTCGGGGGAGATTATGCCGCTGGCGTAGTTTAGAACGGCTGTCTGCGAGTCGCTGATTACGCATGAGGCGTTAGTGTGGGCTATGGCCATCGCGATAGCCACTTCCTCTGCCGTTTCTACGTTCCCTGTGATGATTGACGCGCTGCTTTTGCATTGTTGTGTGTGGTCTACGACAGCAGCCACGAAGTGGTGACGTTCCTGGTTGCGTGCTGCGTCGACAAAGACTGCCTCATGGTTGCGCCCAAACATCTTTGACATGGTCCTGGCTCTACTGACACGTCTGCCCTTGTTGTGTTCAGGGTGCATGTTTCTTTGTATGGGTGGTACTGTTAGCTTAGCACGGATAGTGCGTGGTATGTCGTGTTTGTCTCCGTGTTCAGTGTGGTAAGTAATACCGAGATTACATAGAATCTGGTGGCCTGGCTTAGTCTTGGCTAAACGCTCGAATCGGGAGATTTGTTGCGCCTCAATAAGTTTCTCAAGGGTATTGTGTAAACCAAGTTGAAGGAGTAGTTCGGTGCTGGTGTTTTGAGGCAAACCTAGCGCTTGTTTGTAAATTTTCCTAATTAGGCTGTTGAATTTTGACTTTTCCGCGGTGAACCATCGGTGGTATGCCGCCGTATAGATGATGTGAGTTAGAACAAACGCTTGGATCAAACGGATGATGCTGGCCTCTTTCATGCCTTTGTGTTTATTGGTAATGCGCCTAATGAGGCGCATCGTGTTAGACACTCTGGCTTCAATGGTGCGAACTGTCTCTCCACTGGTACCCTTACTTTCTATGATCAAACCTAGCACTCTGATTTTGTCCACGGTTGGTATGGCGTGACCATCGCTTGTAGTGAGTTTTATATCAGCGTGTGCCTGCGCTTGGGGATGTTGTTTGGGTGGCCAACCTCTAAGTGTAGGGCGATATAGCAGTAGCTCAGATTTCTCCACCGAGCAGGATAGTCCAGTTCCTTGTAAATACCGTTCGACTGTGTCAATCCCCTCCTGTAATCTCTGTTCAATGGAACCGTCACTGCCATCGCACACCCAGAGGGTGATGTCGTCGGCGTAAATGGCGTGATGAAGTCCTTGGATGGTTTGAAGTTTTGAAGGAAGACCAATGAGGGCGAGGTTAAACAACATGGGAGATATCACGGAACCCCGCGGGTGCCCGCTCTTCCTATGGTTATTTCGGACGACCTGAGTGCTCCCACAGTGATCGTGGCCGTTCTGCCCGTAAGAAATGCCCTAATATAGTTGTACGTGCGAAGCCCCAAGTTTAGGGTATTGACCTGATTTAGAATGGCGCTATGCGTGACAGAGTCAAAAGCCTTCTTCAGATCAAGACCAAGTATGGCCTTAGTGGAGCGCCCCGTACTGTCTATGATGTGATGCTTAAGCTGCAACATGGCATCCTGCGCTGAAAGATGCCTGTGGAAGCCAATCATGGTGTGTGGGAAAAAATTATTGCCTTCGAGGTAATTTGTCAGTCTAGCCAGGAAAGCGTGTTCCATCAATTTGCCTATGCAAGATGTTAAGGAGATGGGCCTAAGATTGTCAGTATTCAGTGGTTTGCCTGGTTTCGGAATCAGAATCACCTTGGCCGTTTTCCAATGCGGAGGCAAGATTCCGGTGTTCCAGCAGTTATTAATATAGTCTGTGATATGCGTGATCGACTCATCGTCCAAATCGCGTATGATCTTATTCGTGATGTTATCCGGACCTGGTGCAGATTTGGTGTTAAGTTTTTGTAGGGCGGCACGGATATCCGCTTCGGTGAATTCTTCGTCTAGAGTAGTGTTGATCTGGCCCGTATAATCTGGATGCTGCTGAGTAGGAGCCTGAGAGATATATTTGAGCTCTACCTCCCTAAGAAACTCCTCGTCGGTGCCCTTGTAAGCATGTATTAGTTTGTTTATGGTTTGTCGTTGGGCGGTTTTGCTATCTTCTGGGTCGAGCAGGAACCGTAGAAAATGCCAAGTTTTACTAAGACTTAGCTGCCTGTCTATGGCATCGCAGGTTTCATCCCAGTGTTGCCAGCCTAGCTGTGTTGCATACATCTCTATCTCTGTGTTGAGGAGTGCTATGCGTTGCCTGAGGTTTCTGTTGTGTTTCTGTGTTTTCCACCTCTTTTGGAGCGATTGCTTTGCCTCCCACATGTGGAGGAGCCGGCTATCGATCTCTTCGAGGTGTGCCTCGGGAGGTACGATTCGGGTGGCATTGTTAATATCCTGTTTAAGCGTGTGTATCCAGTCCTCTATGTCGCTGATAGGTTGGACCTGGTTCTCACGTGATTTGCGGAACTGGGTCCAGTCTACCAACTTTAGCTCTTTTTTCGTGGGTTTACGTGGGCCACCTTGAACATGTACCTCGATGATGTAGTGGTCGCTACCCAGGTCCTCTAGGGTATTTTTCCAGGT
Source organism: Rhipicephalus microplus (assembly GCF_013339725.1). Classification (NCBI taxonomy): domain Eukaryota; kingdom Metazoa; phylum Arthropoda; class Arachnida; order Ixodida; family Ixodidae; genus Rhipicephalus; species Rhipicephalus microplus. The sequence goes on along the minus strand of NW_023611392.1, from coordinate 30,417 downwards.
GGCTGCTGATGCGTTTCTCGTGAACGTCAGATCAGGCGTTGTGTCTTTACTGGAGCTAGTGCCCGCACGTGTGGGTGTGCTAGGGTTGGTGATGAGAGTTAATCCCTCTTGCTGCGAGTCAAACCAGAGGGCCCTACCTTTAGGAAACACATAAGAGTATCCCCAAGCAGTGTGTGGTGCGTTGAAGTCCCCCGCTATTAAGATGAGTTTCAGCGATGTTGAGGGCGCGTTTTAAGAGTGTGAGAAATCTGTGCTTCTTTTTTTTAGGGTTGCTGTATATGTTTAGTATAAAAAGACTTTCCTGTGTCTTGCGTTGCGCAACGAGTTCAATAAATATATTGTCTATATTGGTAATTTCCGTGTCGTGTTGCGTGAACGTAAGGTTTCGTCTAACTAGGGTGGTAAGGACTGTCGTCTCCCCGTTGGCATGTCCGATCGAGCGGTAGCCTGCAAATTTAGCGAGACAATGTGTCTCCTGCAATAAAATGATATCGGGCTTAACATTCCCCTTAAGGTATTGGTGAAGATTTGCTTGCTTATTCGCGTAGCTTCTACAATTCCATTGCCAAATTGTGTAGGCGTGATTTCTAGCTATGATGAGATGCAGGAGACAGGAATGTCGCCGGCTGTATCACACTGAATACCGACGAGGAAGGTTGCTTTACATTCGCTGTGGGGTCCAGTCCGCTAGGTAGCAGAGGGGTGATTTTAGCCTCCACAGCGATGAGTAGCTGCTGTAGGTGTTCGTTTTGTTGCTGGGTAATTTTAGCTATAGTCTCTACGTGGTCAGTAAGGGCTGAGATCAGTCGGAATGCGTTGCTCATCCACTCATTTAATTCTTTGACTGATTGCCGAACTTCCTTCAGAACTTTATTCTCGGGCGTCACGCGTGCGGGTGTGTATTCATTGGCCTGGGTTTCGGCTCTGCGCTTGGGAGGTGGTGGTGTTGTACCTTCCTCCATTTTTTCACTGGGTGTAACAGCTGAGAGCGGTGGTACTACTGGTGGAGCATGTTTTGTTTTTTTTATAGTGGTGTAACTCCTCCTTGAGGGTCCTGTTTTCCTCTCCTAAAGCTGTCATTTTCTGGTTACATTGTGCTAACATCTGCTTTAGCTGTGCTATTTCAGCCTCTAATTTATCAAGTTTGCCTTGAGAAGCGGCCTCCTCAGACCCCGAGCGCGCCCCCTTGACTACGTCTACCCAGCCCACCTTGAAGGTTGCGCCAGGTCCAGGTGTACGGCTCCGAGATGTTGACTGCGACCGGGAGCGGCGCCGGGAGCGGGGCCGGGGGCGAGACCGCGACCGAGACCGCGACCGAGATCTCGACCAGGCTTTCTTTCCGGGCTTCCGGGTAGGGGTAGTGTCCCGCTGCTCGAGGCTGTTGTCGACAGGCGTTGGCGTCGTCGGGTAGTCTTCATATTGTTGTTGTCGCTCCCATCGCCGGCGTCTCACCAGGTACGGCGTCTTGTAACGTGCCCTGCACGCCTTCTCGGCCGTCTGGTGGTCACCGCCGCATAGTTGACAAGTGGGCTGGCATTGGTGATCTTGCGGGGGGTTGGTCGCACCACAGCCACGGCACACGTGGTCTTTCGGGTTTGGGCATACATCTGCGCGGTGCCCCAGGCGACCGCATTGGTAACACGTCTCTATCTGTTTGCGGTAAAGGGAGCACTTCAACATTGCCCCACCGTATCGAACGTATGTTGGCACGCGAAGACCAGCGAACAGTACGATCACCGTCGTTGTGTTGCGAGGCGTTTTGCAGCAATGGCTGTAGGGTTCTTTGTTGTAATCACATTAGCTGTAATATCTCGGGCAGTATCTTCCAACGGGATATCACGTATCACGCCTTTTGACGTATCATCTGGTGCTGCTTCATATGCGCTGGTATCGTACGTCTTGTTGCCGACAACAATGCGAGAGATTTTCTGGTATCTATCAGCATGCGCCTCGATGGATGTGCTCACAACGATGATATTTTGCTGGAAATTTGGGCATATTGTGTGCTCATCTTGGGCGTCTCTCGGAATTTCAGCGGCGTGGTAAATGCTAGTCGCCAGTCGGGCGGCTCCATGATCGGTGAGTCGAAGGCCGCCTTTAGGTCGGATGATGATCTTGTAGTCACCTCGGGGCAGTGGAGGCATCCGGCATAATCTTGTTATTTGACTCAGGCATTGCTCACGCCGTTTCCTGCTGTTATTCCCTTGTTGAAAATCCGCACCGGGTTCTAGTGATTGCCCGCGGGTGGACTTCTTTGATCCTACGGGGCTCCATCCTGTACTTCCTTCAAATTTTTCACGAGAAATGGGTTCTCCCTTCACAGTGACCTCCATTTCTTCGCAAAAAAGTCGGACGCGTCAAACGCGCCGACCGGCGTTTCTTGGTGCCCGCAGAGCTAGGCCGGCCTAGGCAGCAGCGTCTCTGGCAGCTGCGCTGCCGGTGGCTTGGCAGGCGTTAGGCCTATCTCTCTCGCTAGCGTGGTTGACAAAAATGCGTCGGTAAAGGTGTCAAAATTCAAGTCCCCACCTGGAACTTGGTGCCGGGTGATTCCTGATGACAAGCTGAATACGCGGGTACGAAAGTCTTGTGGGCTTCTAGGTGACTTCCACTGCAAAGCATTCGTTGAAACCGGAGCCGACACGACGCGCGTCCACTCGCTCCGACGAGAGCCTGAAAGCTTCTCTGGGCGCCAACAAACAAAACGAATTTGTAAGACGCGACTCACATCCACCGCGACGCAGCTCGTCGGCATACCGTTTTTTAGGGGCGAAACTCCTTATAACGGCACCTGTTCGTCCCTCGTAGCTGTTGTAGTATGTAACAAGTATAACATTTTGACCTCCAAGGTGGTGCCGGTGAGAGGTTTCTTCTGTGCGTTGTTGAGCAATAAAAAATTGTGCTAAATGTACATGCCATTGGCTGCTAATGGAGAATGAGAGACAGGAGCATTCGGCTTTTAGTTAACGCGCACGCTGCAATCCCCATTAGCAGCCATTGGCATGTATTTTGAGCACTATCTCACAAGAAAGTGTTGCTACATTATAATGACTTCATGTAACGTCCTTAGTTTTAGAAAGGTTTAGCGAGCATTGAGCCGCAGTGCTATGAATACAATGAACTAGTATATACCATGAATGAACTCGAGGTGGTTAAAGGTGGGAAGTAGATACGAAGCGCAAGCCGTAAGAAAATAAAAGCCAAATTCTCCTGTCTCTCATTTCCCATTAGCAGCCACTGGCATGTACATTGAGCACTATCTGACAGGAAAAGGTTGCTACGTTATACTCGCTGGGCGTAACCTCCTTAGTTTTAGAAAGGTTCAGTGAGAATTGGGCCGCAGTGCCATGAACACAGTGAACTAGTATATACCATGAACTCAAGGTGGTTGAAGGCGGGAAGTAGACCCGAAGCGCAAGCCGTAAGAAAGTGTGCGTGTGCCACCTCTCGCTTAGTCTTTGGAATGTCCGCTGGATGGCGGTGGTTCTATATGAGGAATATATGATGAAAAGATTCGAGATGGTGGTACTTGGAGTGTTGAATAGATGGACGAACGGACACATATACAGATGCATGGATGGACGCATGAATGGACGCAGGGGCAGATGCACGGAGAAACGCAGGAACGGACGCACGAACAGACGCACGAACAGACGCACGCATGCACGGACGGAAGCAAGAACGAATGGACGGACGAATGCTTCGCCCCACTCTACAACATTCACTCCGTGGATATTCTGCCATTTTTTTTTCTTTCTCGTTGCTTGACTGAGAAGAACACCACATGCACCATTGAAAACGCAGCAGAAACTGCAGTAGGCAAAGCGTCTTTTTCCAACCAAGACAGCACTATCGCATTTTCGTGACGTAAGTCCGGTGGAATTTGTCTATATGGCATGGTGCGAGTGGTTCCAAAATTCAATTTTCGCTTGGTAACACGGTACAGGTGGTTCTATCTAGCGGGGCCCAGTTTAAACAAAAGCATCTACAATTTCGAAGCCAATGACGGGAAATTTATCAATGGTCGTTGTTGCTGCTGTGGCTCCCGCTGCTTTCGGTCGGCTGCTATTATCGCAGTAAAACCAGGCAATGTTGTGCACGGCAACAGTGACGTGTGACGTTCCGGTCTGTCCGCTTCTTGAGGCGGGTAGTTTGAAGTGCTGTAACCCAATGAGAAGCAGTAAAGCGAGATTTTATTTCAAAATAGACCATTCCTCGGCACGAAAGTAACACTATGAGGTTTCTGGATCGACATTTCAACAATCAAAGTCCACTTCATAGTTGAATTTAGTGTCCCTTTAAACATGACTTGAAATCACATTCAATGCACTGCGTCTGGAACGCGTCTCTGAGTTTGTGCTGCCTTGGCAACGCCTAAAGACAGCGCGTAAGAAACGCGTTTACGCCGCATTGAAGCCGGGGTGGCAAGTCAAGTTCAAGTCAAGCAGCGTTTCTGAATAAGGGGGTTAATGAGATAACGCTAGCAAAAACCAACATTGGTAGTTTTGAGCCAACGAATGCAAGGGATAAATATCAAGGTCTGCTGGTATTAAAACCGGACATTCTGTTTGGCAATCAAGTATTCTCTTACATAGGCACGCCAGTCTCAAACTTGCTTGGGAAAAATATTCACTGCAGGCGTAATGTTGTTTAAACATCTGTTTTGGTAGCAGTCGAGGCTAATTTTCTAATCAATACATATGTACTCATATGATGCATGCGTCCCGTCAAGTTCACGTCAGTGGTATACTTAAAAGGACACTAAAGGCCAATATTAAGTCCCACCGCGGTGGTCTAGTGGCTGAGGTACTCGGCTGCTGACCCGCAGGTCACGGCATTGAATCCCGGCTTCCGCGGCAGCATTTTCGATGGAGGCGAAAATGCTGCAGACCCGTGTGCTCACATTAGAGGGCACGTTAAAAAACCCCAGGTGGTCAAAATTACCGGAGCCCTCCACCACGACGTTTAGCATATACATATGGTGGTTTTACGACGTTAAACACCACACATTCTTATATTAATTTAAAGTCATTTGGTAACGTTTTAAGTAATAAATAAAATACTCTACAATCAACTTTCCTCGGCGTGTTCGTATAACAATTATTCTCATGGGACTAGCTGTATAATGTAGCGCACATGCACCGTCACGCTTCGAGAACATCGGCAGCTGACGCGCGCGCATGCGCCGTTGCGCTTCTCCCCCTTCTCGAACATTCGACAGCTGACAGTGCATGCGCCGTCGCGCTGTATATATATACTCAAGGTCGGCGCTCGCTCGCTCAGTTGCCGCTCGTCGGTTGGTTTGTACGGCGCGTCGACGTACAAGGTCGCGGTGAAATGAATTCCAACGAATCCACAAACACAATGATCGACGTCCCTTCGACGAGCGCCGCCCTTTCGCATACTTGTGTACGTGTTCACTCATTTAACACCCCCTCCTACAACCACGTTAACCAATTTAGCCATCGACCCAAGTAAGTCGCAATTTAACACCCCATTTCACAACCACGTTCACCAATTTAGCCATCGACCCAAGTATGTCGCACTTTAACGCCCCATTAACCAATTATATGCTTCGCATCCTCCTCAGTGTTCCCCCGAGGGAAGCTGCGGGCAATGTTTTTCTTTCTCGTTGCTTGACTGAGAAGAACACCACATGCACCATTGAAAACGCAGCAGAAACTGCAGTAGGCAAAGCGTCTTTCGCCAACCAAGACAGGTCTATCGCATTTTCGTGACGTAAGTCCGGTGGAATTTGTCTATATGGAATGGTGCGAGTGGTTCCAAAATTCAATTTTCGGGTGGTAACATGGTACAGGTGGTTCTATCAAGCGGGGCGCAGTTTAAACAAAGCGTCTACAATTTCGAAGCCAATGACGGGAAATTTATCAATGGTCGTTGTTGCTGCTGTGGCTCCCGCTGCTTTCGGTCGGCTGCTATTAGCGCAGTAAAACCAGGCAATGTTGTGCACGGCAACAGTGACGTGTGACGTTCCGGTCTATCCGCTTCTTGAGGCGGGTAGTTTGAAGTGCTGTAACCCGATGAGAAGCAGTAAAGCGAGATTTTATTTCAAAATAGACCATTCCTCGGCACCAAAGTAACACTATAAGGTTTCTGGATCGACATTTCAACAATCAAAGTCCACTTCATAGTTGAATTTAGTGTCCCTTTAAACATGACTTGAAATCACATTCAATGCACTGCGTCTGGAACGCGTCTCTGCGTTTGTGCTGCCTTGGCAACGCCTAAAGACAGCGCGCAAGAAACGCGTTTACGCCGCATTGAAGCCGGTGGCAAGTCAAGTTCAAGTCAAGCAGCGTTTCTGAATAAGGGGGTTAATGAGATAACGCTAGCAAAAACCAACATTGGTAGTTTTGAGCCAACGAATGCAAGGGATAAATATCAAGGTCTGCTGGTATTGAAACCGGACATTCTGTTTGGCAATCAAGTATTCTCGTACATAGGCACGCCAGTCTCAAACTTGCTTGGGAAAAATATTCACTGCAGGCGTAATGTTGTTGAAACATCTCTTTTGGTAGCATTCGAGGCTAATTTTCTAATCAATACATATGTACTCATATGATGCATGCGTCCCGTCAAGTTCACGTCAGTGGTATACTTAAAAGGACACTAAAGGCCAATATTAAGTCCCACCGCGGTGGTCTAGTGGCTGAGGTACTCGGCTGCTGACCCGCAGGTCACGGCATTGAATCCCGGCTGCCGCGGCAGCATTTTTGATGGAGGCGAAAATGCTGCAGACCCGTGTGCTCACATTCGAAGGCACGTTAAAAACCCCAGGTGGTCAAAATTACCGGAGCCCTCCACCACGACGTTTAGCATATACATATGGTGGTTTTGCGACGTTAAAGACCACACATTCTTATAATAATTTAAAGTCATTTCGTAACGTTTTAAGTAATAAATAAAATACTCCTACAATCAACTTTCCTCGGCGTGTTCGTATAACAATTATTCTCATGGGACGTGAGATTTCTGAATTTTTGATATCTGATACAAGATGAGAATGTTTAGTAATGATAACGATCTCATTACGCGCTTTTTTCTACACCGTTGGTTATTTCAAATATTGCAAACAAAGTGGTTACTTTCTCCTTAGAACTGTGTCGGTATAAAAGATGCAGGAAACGCAGTTATATTTATTGGTCCAACCTTTTTTCTTTATCTTAAGGCTTCTTTGTTATTTTCGTTGACATTGTACACTCTCAAAGGAATCAACACAATCAATTGAGAAGAGAGAACGACAGGCCTGCGCGAATTGCGCGGCACAGTCACAGCGAAAGCTGGGCAAGAGGTCTTTCGAAGCCTTTTCTAAACAGTCTTTGGGTAACTGCTGCCACTTGCAGGGTATTCACTACGCTGTGAATAATCATAGTTTTTGTGTAGTAGGCCAGCATTCACCATCCTATATTTCATCATTCTTTGGAGAAGCCTGGTATTGGCTACACACTTGCTAGTTATATTGTGCAATTTTTTACGCAGTGGCTGACGACGATCGAGAATTCAGCATAAAGTAGGTATGCGCCACAGTTAGTAGGTGATCAAGAACAATTTTAAATGAGAAGCATTTCTTGGCGAAATTCGGTAACCTTGAGCGTATCTATCTATCTATCTATCTATCTATCTATCTATCTATCTATCTATCTATCTATCTATCTATCTATCTATCTATCTATCTATCTATCTATCTATCTATCTATCTATCTATCTATCTATCTATCTATCTATCTATCTATCTATCTATCTATCTATCTATCTATCTATCTATCTATCTATCTATCTATCTGTCTATCTGTCTGTCTGTCTGTCTGTCTGTCTGTCTGTCTGTCTGTCTGTCTGTCTGTCTGTCTATCTATCTATCTATCTATCTATCTATCTATCTATCTATCTATCTATCTATCTATCTATCTATCTATCTATCTATCTATCTATCTATCTATCTATCTATCTATCTATCTATCTGTCTATCTGTCTGTCTGTCTGTCTGTCTGTACCAAACTTGGTATCATATAACATGATTGTATAAACATAACTGATAGTCATAACATGAATATCATATGTATGTCATAAATGTCATAATTTACATGTCATGGTCTTGCTGCTCTTGCGGTGGTTTCATGCACATGATATTTTGCAAAACTGGCGTGGTATAGCATGACTGCATGGCCAACACAAGCGAAAGATCATAACATCGGCATCATTAGATGCGTGTCATGTAAAAACACGAGCACATGCTACGCCCATGATGCGCTCGCTGCCGTTTTGCTAGCTTCACGTGTACCAAACTCGGTCTTAGGTGACGCGAACGGACAGCATAGGTAAATGACACGTCCAAACATGATGATCATGACATACGTGTCATGTAACAACGTGACTACGTCCCACACTCATGATGCGCTCGTGGCCGTTTCGCTACCTCCACATATGGCAAAATTTGGTATTACGTCACGTGAATGGATGACGAAGGTATGGGACTGATGCAAACATGGCAATCATGACATGCGTGTCGTGTAAGAACATTAATACACGCCACACTCAAGGCGCCAATCGACTTCGACGAGCGCACCAGCGTTCGTTTTATGGCGTCACGCCGGTGATGCCATGCCAAGCTCTGATATCCCCCTAGTAGAGATCAGTGGAAATGCCCACTGACCTTCATTGTGGATCTGCATGCCATATACTCACAGGCGTGTGCTGCAATGCGTTGCTTTGACGCATGCGCATTTGAGCGCACACGGAGTCCCTCCGTCACGGAGATAGACAGACGCGGTGCTGTCTAAGTAACGTCGTCGGCGCGAAGTGGAGCATGTCGCATTTCGCGCCACTTGCCACCTGGCCGCGCCGACAGGACGGTGGTCGCGCCTGGCTATGTAGAGCGCTCGCGTTTTGCTAGCGTGGCGTCGCTGCGCCCAGCCTGCGCGTGCGTCAACGTTGCGTAGTGGTATATTGGGCCTTTGATGACTCGCTTGCCACCGTTGCGCTAGCTCCAAATGTACCAATTCTGGTATCACGGGAAGTGAGTAGACGACGAAAGTAAAAAACACATCCAAACCTGATAATCATAATATGCATTTTATGTAAAACATGAATATATGCTACGCTCATAGCGTTCTCGCAGCCGTTTCACTAATTCCACATATGCGAAACTTGGTATTGCGTGCCCCGTCACGGTGGTCTGGTGGCTAAGAAACTCGGCTGCTGACCTACAGGTGGCGGGATAGAATCCCGGCAGTGGTGGCTGCATTTCTGATGGAGGCGGAAATGTTGCAGGCCTGTGTGCTCGGATTTAGGCGCACGTTAAAGAACCCCAAGTTGTAAAATTTCCGGAGCCTTCCACTACGACGTATCTCTTAATCATATTATGGTTTTGGGACGCTGAACCCCACATATCAATAAATCAATCAATTTGGTATTACATGACGTGAATGGGCGATGAATGTAAATCACACGTTCAAATATAGTAATCATGGTATGGATTTTATGTAAAACATGTACTGCATGCTACGCTCATGGCATGCTCGCGGCCGTTTCGCTAGCTGCTTATATACCAAAGTTGGTGTCAAAGGGACGTTATTAGATGACGAAGGTAAATGAACTGTCCAAACATGATAATCATGACATGGAAGTCATGTACGGCACAATTTACATCCACCTCTTAACGTTGTGCTGATTTTAAAGTGACCAGTGAACCTTCATCATTCGTGCTTCGCATATCATCGATTCCCACTGTACGTGGGATCTGCCATTTTTTCTCATGGGTTGGAGCATTGGACGATCCACTCGTTACGCGATTCGCACTGTGTGACTCCTGGTTATTCCTTTGATAATGTAAAACACTTTATTACTCACATAACGGGATTGCTTTCCAGACATCAAGCTAAGGCCAGGTAAAAAATGAGTACTAAGCACCGGCGTGGCCCGATGGTATAGTATACTGGGCTGGCACGCGGCGTACCCGGTTTCGAGTCCCATTGTGTCATTAGTTTTTTATTTACTGAGTATTTTGTTTTATCGTTTCTTGTGAGACCGTTTACGAACACGTGTGGCGGTGGCGGTGGCAAACAACTATACGGCGCTGAACGTGACCCGTGTTCTGAGCAACACCTTGCGCTGCAAAATCGGAGGAGAGCTTACACCTTCAAATTGAATGAGGCGAATGCATGAAGAATCGAGTTACTTTTTGACGTCTGATCTATAGCCACCGTGGTAGATCAAACCTTATAAAATAAAGCGCATTCCGAGAACGCAGCTTCTAGCTCTGACCATGGCGCTCGCCACTCAACATGATTGAAATCCAAGGACACTGAGGCGCTTCTATTTACGAGCACGTTCAAAAGCGCCATTCATTTAGGTTTTCCTACAGAAGTGATCAGGTATGACTCCATGGTCGCCGGTAAGGCTCGAAAACAGTTTTTGTATGTGTACCGGACTCTCCATCGTCATGGAAGAAAAAAAACAAAAAAGAAAAAGTTTTTGCTAATGAGAAAAACCCTTTTTTTTCGCCTTACTGTTGAGACTATACCAACGTTAGCACGGTACTTCATGGGTTGAGGATTAGTGCGTACATGATGAAGTTCCCAATGAAACTAAAACATATGCTTGCACATGTACAACGCACACACGACGTGCATGCTTGGCTTTCGTAGGCAAATACAAGCTTACAGCCTACACGGAATAACATGTATTGTCAATGGCTGAAAACGTCGGTCATTACTGGAGCGGCACAGTAATACGCGAGGTAAATCTTCGGTAATGAAAAATGCAGTCACTCAGACGATATTTTTCAAACTCCGTGCCAAAGAGGCAGAGGCTGCCAACATTGCCAGAAGAAGGCATCTTATACGCGCGAAAACGAACCGGTATTGTTGTTCTGATACCTACACACATAGTTACTTTCTTTTTCGAATGCCCTCTTCTGCTTCCACTATTCCGTAACTCAACACGGGGACTGACACACTTCGCGTAGAATACTTTGGGCATTCTTCGTATTCAGGCAACGATGTTTGAGACTGTTCCGTGAGCACGTGTGCACCAGATATGCCGACTTCATCTCTTTCTCGGAAGCTCACCGCTCGTGGATTGGTACTTTCCTTTTGCACGCGTTATGTTTGGATCGGGTGTATTGCGTGCATAGATAGCACCCTGTGAGCTTACATGGTGTTTACCTCTGTATATTGTATAGAAAGTACCGGGAGAACCTTATCCAAGCAAAAGCAAAAAAGAACAGTCCAGCTACTGTCTGCATTACTAAAAGTGTGCAGTATATGAAAACGTGTGGCTGGCATGCGCGGGAGGCATAAACAGCAGTTGAAAAGGTAATAGAAAGGGGTATCACTACGCATCTACTATGGGCCCGCGCACAAGTAAATTACTCAAACCTCGAGGTACTCATGATGAAGAATTGTACCATTGTGATGTCTGCAAGCAACTATATGAACTGGGACATTGTTTAGTTGAGTCCCACAAGAGTTTAGAGACAGCTGCACGGTTTTGCTGCGAGGAAGTATATAGGAGAGCATGCTGTTTCACTTGCATGCCAAACACAATGCGCCAGTGAGTGTCGCCGGCACAAAAGCGATGTCGGAAGAAGCGAGAGATAAATTACGTTCCTGGCCTTTAAATTGAATACTACCGCCTGTGCACCTCATTTCTTGCGCACTGTATCGCTCTGTACGCCGCACCGAAGGAGGTTGGAAATAAATAAATTGAGCACTTTGTAGAAAGCGCTCGGCTAAGTCCGCCGGCACGTGGCAAGGATGGAGTTATATAGAGGGTAGCAGAATTCGGTTTGTTGTCTTGCATCTTATTGCTCGTATTCAGTGTCTAGCGCTATTTGCTCCGGAGAAACACGTACAAGTACCGACTACCTCATTATAACAATGTTGTTGTTTGCGTTTTTTTACCTGCACTATAGCAAAGTGGTACAGACCTGCCTTTCTGCATGAGCAGGGGACAATGTCTAACGTTGTCATAGTGAACTACCTCCAACAATTTTAACTCCTCCTTCTACCCGCCCCGGTGGTTTAGTGGTTATGATGCACGATTGCGGACCGGAAAGTCGCGCTACCAAATCCTGGCCTTGGAAGCCGCATTTAATTTATGGAGGTGAAGTGTCAGAAGCTCTTGTTATTTAGGTGCAGGTTAACGAATATCAAGTGGCCAAACGTTTCCGCAGCCATCCACGACGGTGTCCGTCGCACCCATACCGCGGCTTTGGGACGTGAAATTCTAACAACTGTTCAAGCTCCACGTGTACAATATATCCGAAGGTATGTATGATTCAAGGCTTATAGGCCTCGAATTTGTTATCGACCAAGCCTATTTCAATTGTCAAAAAACAGCTTCTAACGTACAAGCCAGCTGAGATTGGCAATGTAAACCTCAGAAGGTTTTGGCGACACTGATCATAACACAGTTTTTCGGCCTACATTCAGCAAAAGTAGGAATTTGTTTTAATTTTGACAATTGAAACATATATGTAGGAGCCATTGATTTGCTTGTCTGAAAAAAGACATCAAACGAGTGAACAATAACATGAATCATCTGAGAATATTTACCTGCGCATCATCATCATCCCACATTATGTGTAGTGTAGGAAAAAGGCCACCCTCAGTGAACACCAATTCTACAATTAACCTAATATTTCGCAATCACACATATTAGTGTTCACCGCCCCAAAAAGAAATATATTTGAGTCCGTCTCCTGTGCGATTGGGTTAAACTCGACATGAATTAAAGGTTTTAAGAAATGCTCTCTGGAACTTGGATTCAGCATGAGCTTACAGAGTTTCAATTTGTTCGGAAGACTGTGCTTTGGCGTTATAAGAGATGTCAACACAGCGCAGACTTGCATGACTTCATCATGGCAAATATTAGTGGACGCTGAAGTGCATTGACATCTGTTCTGCGCCTGCCCACTGTGACTGGAGAATGGCGGTAATAATTTAGAACGAGGAGAACGAAGGATAGGTTGTCTACAAGGGGCTGACGTAGCATTTCACAACATGGCGCTTAATTGTTCAGCCCATTTTTTTTCACAGCATGACCAGAGGGAGAGTGGTGAATCAAAGTTGAAAAAAAAGATTAACCTAGAAAAATACCAAATTCGAAACACGCCACAGCCGTGAGTGGTAGAAAGAAACTGAGAAAGATGTTTGGAGTCTAACCGGGCAATAATCGGTATCTCCTAACTTGCGTTTTGTTGGCACTATGACCTCTGAAATTCAATACAGTGCGCAAGTGTACGTGCGGGTTGATATTGCCACATGTGCGGGATTTTCTTGCTGACATTTTCTGTTGCGTTGTTAAGTCTTACTCAGGGAGCCCATTCAGTAGTGCCTCAAATATGGGTTCTTTTAGAAGCGATAGTTTTGTTCCTTGCTTCTCCAGCAAGCAGCGAAATAATAGTAAAAGAACTGGCAGAAAAGAAGAATAACCGTTCTTTTTTTGGGGGAGGGGTGTGGAGAAGGATGCCTGCTGATCTTTGGGTGAATTTTTCAATTGATTGACATGTTCTGCACTTGCCATAAACTATCCCTACGGCTGCTTCGGTGCATTTTATTCTGTCGGAAAGTGTTCCTTGTTGCATGTGATGCGTTTTTTTACGTTCATGAGTACTCCCTAATCAATAACTTGTTTACGGCCCATGTCTCACCATTCACGTTTTACGCTTCGACTTCCTGGCGCGATATTCGGGAACGCATAACGTAGAGGAGAAATCCGTTGCTCAGCAATAATCACGCTATTAAAATCAACGGGAATAGAGAGCGAAAACTGACTTCATGAAATAACACACAACTGTCGTCACGAAGAGTATGACACCACCAGAAATACGGCAGCAATGGAGAAAAGGCATCAGCATTATCATTTTCTGAGCGAGAACTACAAGTGATTACGTGTCAGGACCATGATCGCTGTCGTTCTCGCCAAAATACGCCATTCACGCTCAAAGTGAATGCTCGGTAATGAGGCGCGCCGTGCGAGATGCCCCCGTTTACATTTCCGAAGCCCCCAACGCGCAAATTTTACCCATGTCGGAGGACGTTTGAATTTATTCCCCATGTCCTCTCCTCTCCTACAATTTGTGCGAGCTTCCCTGCCTGCTTGACAGTCTTTGAAGTAGTAGCTACGGCAAGATGAGGTAGCATGGTCATATAACGTCAACAAAAATGTAGAGTTATCACCCTGTAATGTCGCCATGTTTTTAAGGCAGTACTACTATAAAATATTTTAAACGCGTTCACTAAGGATCCACTGGTGCTGTAGGGCTGATTGTGGGTTGCGACGGGTAAACTATCAAGATATGTAAACCTGCACGATAGCCTTAATGTTCATGTAACCGGTGAATCAATGGAAGACTTAAAATTGTTGACATCCGTTTACTTCAACGCAATTGTAATGTTCAGGCCACGTACTAATTTAGGAGATGACCTAGGAGAGTCGCTGTTTCTGTGCACTGTTCGATTTCTGTTCTTTTCTTGGACTATTACGCTGACATCCATTTCTTCGCGGTGTGCCAACAAGACGCCGGGTGAAGACTTCGAGGGCTCGGCGCCCTACAGGTACGAGGTTCCATTATCAAAGACTTGGCTAGTACGCGACCACTATGGTGGTTGGTAGCCATCGCCACGGGCCTTATGCTCGTCCAAGTGCGTTAAACCACATGAGTGATACTGCAGGACACAATGAAAAGCCTGGGGGCTTACAGGTGCGTCCAAGCATCATAAAGCCGGCACGTTTGCAAATTCACAACCGCGAAATGGCTCCAGCGAGCACAGCAGCAATGGAAGACGATGAAGCTGAGAGCAAGAAGCCTCGCTTAGAAGAGAATCCTCTCGACGATAAAACGTCAACTTATTACCTAAGTGATGAAGAAGACATGGGCGAAGATGAACCATTTACGTTGATTACTTATAAAAAGAAACGAGCAGAGGGTATCCCAGTCGTCTTTCGTCCAACAGCTGAAGGTGCTAGCTTCTGGAAAGTGAACCCCAATCGAGTGTCAGCTGAAGTAGTTTCCGCTGCTAAAGAAAAAGTGCAGTCATTCAAAACGACTAGAGATGGAAGCTTCAGTGTCAGCGTTGCTTTCTTAAGTTCAGCCAAGCGTCTTCTGATGCTTTCAAATGTTGGTGGCTTGGAAGTTAAGCCTTTCATCCCAGAGTCATACACTCGGAATGTTGGGAAAGTAAACCATGTTCCTCTGCAGTATTCAGATGAACAACTCCTAGAGTACTTGAGAGATGCAGGGGTTATATCGGCGCGACGGCAAATAAAATACTACCGCCAGAAAGATGGAGGAGTAACGACGCGTCCACTTCATTCAGTGATCCTGACTTTTCGAGATGACCGCCCGATTTCAGGAAGAATCTACATAGAATTCCCCAGTCACCCAGTGGAAGAATATCTTGGTCCAGCACTTCGGTGCTATAACTGCCAGCGATTCGGACGCATGGCAAAAAGTTGCCGTAACACACGCCGGTGTAAGATCTGCTCAGAAGAACAGCAATCATAAGGAGTGCAAGTCTGTTCTTCAGCCTAAGTGTGCAAACTGTGCAGGTAATCACGCTGCTTCATATTCAGGCTGCCCGCAAAGTAAAGTTGCTTCAAAAATGCGTCGGCATGAGCTCATCCATGAAAGAAAACCGCGCCCCAATGAACCATCTCCAAACCTTGAGATTGTTCATCCTGTACGTGATCCACCTCAGCGGCCACCGCAACAACAGTCGACAAGCACGCCAAGAGAACCGCCAAGAGAGCCGCCAAGAGCAAACTTGAGAGACCACTCACGAGAAGTACCTTCAAGTAACCCAACATACGCGTCAAAGCTACGAACGCCCACGGGACCTCTGCCAGAAAGTAGGAAAACCGACAGTGCCAGTGTTCGCCCCAACTACAACATCGAAACGTCACGTCATTCCCAACAGGCCTCAGAAAATCAACCATTCAATGGAGACCGTGCCTCTGCATCAGTCATGCAATTGATTCTACCAATGCTTTTTGCGGCACTTAAGGCAATCCTGTCTGCTCTACCGGAAGCAAACAACCTGCCAGAAATAAAAATACCTGCTGCCTCTGGAAGCACTACTATGTCAACAGTCCGGGTCAAACGTGCGACAAGTAACATATGAATAAGCGCTACAAAGATGTCTCCATATACCAGTGGAATGCCAATGGTCTTCGAAGGAAGTGTGCTGACTTCCGTAAACTCCTTCTGCAGTATAATTTTCCAATACTTTGCATCCAAGAGGCAGGAATGAATGATGATTTCCGCCTCTCCAACTACATGATATATAAGTCATCTCGTCGAAGTGGTCCTAGCAGAGTACATTTGTGCGTCAGAAAGGACCTACCTTCTCATCAAGTTCACTCAAGTGATTCGGACTTCCCGGAATTCGTCACTTGCAAAGTATCCTTTGGTGAGCAGTGCGTTACAGTGATCAACTTTTACCTACAACCTTCAAGCCGCATTTCGATAGAAGAGCTAACAAATATCTTCAACATTTCTAATTCATATACGTTTATATGCGGAGACTTTAATGCGCACAACACAATCTGGGGTAGTGATCGATGTGATGCACGTGGGAATATTGTTGAGTGTGCCGCAGACAAATGCAATTTGACAATTTTAAATGACGGCTCCCCAACTTTTGTCCGAGGGCATAATTACTCTAGTTGCATCGATGTAACCTTGTGTTCCCAAGATCTAGTGAATGGTGTGGTATGGACAACGGATGTAGAAACACGTGGGAGTGACCATTTTCCCATTCTAATAAATCACCCCTACTTGCGAAAAGACGACACCAGACGCTACAGCAAACTGACGAACTGGAAAGCTTTTCGGCACCACCTAACAAACCAAAATAGTGACCTTACGACGGTTGAAAGCTTTACTGAATTTCTGCAAGATAATGCGAATAAATGTACAAAGAAAGTCCTGATTCCAAAAGACTATGCTGCAGTCGATGGAGAGTATGAACATCTAAGAGCCATCAGACGACGTTCAGAAAGGGCATATCGACGCAGCGGAAGTTTAGAAGCATACAAAAATGCACAGAAAATCCACAGTGTAATGCGCAGACGGCTAGAAAATTTAGGTAAACGACGCTGGCGTGATTTCTGTGGCACGCTCTCTCCCCACACACCTGTTCCAAGAATTTGGCTTGTAATTCGAGCACTTTCTGGCCCTGTATCACAGAGCTTCCCATTTCGTGCTCTTGCTGTAGCATTGGACAAACCGGAAGCTGTGGTAGCAGATGAATTTTGTCAACTTATCAGTAGGCCCGCCACATCACAATGTGAATCATTTGATAATTCTGTCGCGTTAGCCAGCCAGAAAATTAATGCTAGCTTTTGGGCCCAGCATCCTCAACTAGACCCTGTATTTACGTTAAGGGAGCTGCATTGTGCTATACCATCATGTCGTCAAAAATCGGCCTCTGGACCGGACGGAATTACGTACAATATGCTAAAGAACCTTGGGCCCACAGGCACTATTCTCTTAGATATTTACAATAATCTATGGACGCAAGAGATTGTACCCGAGTCTTGGAAGTCTGCTCGCATCATTGCGATCTTAAAACCGGCAAAGACGCCCTTGAACCTTGAATCCTTCCGTCTAATCAGTCTGACAAGCTGTTTATGTAAGGTAATGTAAAAAATGATTGATGCGCGACTTCAATGGTGGTGCAACAGAACTGGTGTATTCTCCAACTACTTGAACGCTTTTAGGAAACAGAGATGCACAATGGATGCAATACTGGACTTAGTAACGTATGTGGAGCATGAACGCGCCTGTGGTAGTTTGACGGTCGCAGTGTTCTTGGATATCAAAAGGGCATTTGACACAGTCAGTCACACTCATGTTCTGCTGAGTATCTTGAACACGGACTGTCCGGCAGGTCTTTGCGGTGGGTATCCAAATTTTTATCAGGTCGTAAAATATTCATTCAGACGAGCGAAGGAAAAAGTGCAGAACACGATGTCAGACAGGCAGTGCCACAAGGAAGCGCACTCAGCCCCTTTTTTTTTCAACTGTGTTATGGCTGATTTAGCTAAAAGACTGCCTTCCAGGCTGAAATACTCCTTATATGCAGATGATGTGTGCATTTGGGCATCTGGCACGGACATACGGTTAATTCGGATTGCATTGCAGGACGGAATAATTATTATCAACAACTTTTTAAAAGAAAGAGGAATGATTCTATCGCACGCAAAGACAGCTGTATTGCCCTTCACCCGTAAGAAGTTAAAGAACTTCAATCTGAATTTAGAAGAAGAACCACTAATAATTGTGACACAGCATCGGTTTCTCGGAGTAATACTGGATAGGCAGCTATCATGGGCACCTCACATAAAGAAACTCGAAAACGAGGTGAATGCGCTAGTGAATATACTCCGCAGAATTGCTGGGACATCATGGGGTGGATCTGTATCATCCATGCTCGCTGTTCACAATGCTTTAATACGACAAAAAGTTGCATATTCTGCAGCAGTGTTACACGGCCTTTCCCGCACTTCAGAGGAGCGACTTCAAAGACTAATAGCTAGGGGACTGCGCGTCTGCATAGGTGTTACACGAGCGACTTCCAGCAGCCTTGTCATAGCAGAGACTCGAGAACCACCCTTTCAAGTCATGAGAACAATTGAAACAAGCCGCCATTTTTTCGCTTACAGACGCAACACAGGGACCACCCATTGGCACAGGAGATTTTACTAAGAGATTAAAGCAATGCTCATAACGATATACAGAGTAATGTACATATATTACCCAGAAATGAATTTTGGAGCTCTGAAATGGACTATTCTCCATGGCTGCTTGTAATACCAAGCATTGAATTCTCAGTGGATGGCATTATCAGAAAGAGAGGCATGTTCATCCAAGCTGCTAAACAACTAGCGCTTTATCAGATACACATGCGGTATCCAGGGTACATACACATTTACACAGATGGCTCAAGTACTACAACGTCTTCAACATCGGCATTTATCATACCACAGCTCAATATTCAGGAATCGTTTAAATTATGTCGCATGACGTCATCTACTACACTTGAGCTCTTCGCTATTCTGTATGCTCTAAAGTTTATAAACTCGGTAGCAGACGCTAGAAAATGGGTACTTTTCAGTGACTCACAGGCCGCATTAAGATCACTCTCCAGTACAAACAGAACAGTAATGAGTGATAGTATGACATACGAAACGCTGAAGGAGCTCATCAAAGCAAAGAAGGCGCAACATGAGATCAAATTCCAGTGGATACCTGGCCACTGCAACATTCCTGGAAACACAGCTGCCGATGAAGCAGCACGACAAGCACATCGTAAAGACGTTACTGTTTCTTTACCAATTTCGAAAAATGAATTGCACAATATTATAAAAAATACAACTTTCAGAATGAGCAAAACTGCTTGGTTTGACCAAAGTACAAAGAGCTGCGATTTATATCACATCGATCCATGTATTGAATTCAAAATTACGCTGGCATTAGATAGAAGGATGGAAACTCTAATTCACCGATTGAGGCTAGGGACCGCATACACAAAACATTTTTTGCACAGAATCGGCAGAGCTGAAACTCCCAAATGCGAATGTGAATTTATAGATGAAGACGTCTGTCACCTTCTCATAGACTGTCTACATCATGACACGCCGAGACGCCGTCTTAAGTGCGAACTCTTCGAATTGGACCGCAGACCATTTAGCATGAAAAAACTTCTTGGCCCGTGGCCAACTGGAGTTTTACAGTGCCACACTTTAAAAGCATTAACACGTTTTTTACAAGAAAGCGGGATTGCTGACAAGTATTAACAAAGAACAAACCTTCATTTGTAACACATGTACTTATTATTTACAGTATCATGTGACACCCATCACGTGTGTGTTGTGAAATGAATGACGTGTCAACTAATACGTACATACAAGTGAATGCATCTTTATAAGGACCAAACGTGTGCTTTGCTGTTTTGTGCTGGTGGACCGAATAATAACGAGGGACATTTCCAGAGACTTCCTACATTGACTTTCGAACATTTACTTACCATTGTGATATGTGCGTATAAGTGTGTTTTTGCATATCTGAGCCCGAGTTTTCTATTTTTCATGCACTGCTTTGTATGTTTTGCTTCAAGATACGTGTTTAAGTTTCAATCGACGGCTAAGGAGTAGCCGGCGCCAAAATGGTGCGCCAACATCTCCTTATATATCATATCAATAAAAAAAAGATGACCTAGGAGAGTGGGTCACTCAAACTTCATGAATTGAATTTTCGTGCGCAGAAGATTATAGAGGAATCTAATTCACCAATTGACCCTGCCTTTTTTTACGTGGGTCATAAACAGCACTATTAGTTCTGAGAAGCTTTTTATACGAAACTAGCAACATGACGGGGGCAGTTTTGTTGTTGTTGTGTGCGTCAAAACGTCAGCTCACGGAAAGAAGGCTACTACGGGTGATTGCTGAGAACAGATATTTAGATTGTAGATAATTTAAAACGGTGAAAGAACAGATGTACCTATCGAAGCAGCCAGTCATATCTATCTAATATGATGCTTAGAAACGCAAATATCATTTGTCTACGCTTACGTGCGTGTTCGTATGTTGAAAACTACTTGCCACAGCCTACTGAATAAATGTATACGTACACCAACTTGAGTGTCTTATGTCTTATACCAGCTTTCTCCAGAACATGGTTTTCAGTTTCTATATATAACCAGGAAGAAAAGTAATAAAAAAAGGTTGTGCT
Organism: Rhipicephalus microplus; assembly: GCF_013339725.1. Lineage (NCBI taxonomy): Eukaryota > Metazoa > Arthropoda > Arachnida > Ixodida > Ixodidae > Rhipicephalus > Rhipicephalus microplus. The sequence continues at coordinate 9,662 of NW_023611392.1, read as the reverse complement.
AGACACCTAGTTTTGTCAAAAGTCAATGATTTTATTAGCCGGATAAGCTGCAGTTACATTAAACCAAAGATTTATTTTTATAGTGGTGTGTGATAAGCTACAGTAAGCTGACCAACACGTTTTTTTCTTGGCCGCATTTATGGAACAAAACTTGTTCTTGCCTAATTTACTAGCTATCGTTTGATGTCACAAAAAAGCATGCTTTTTCACTGAAGTTCGCAGGCATCTAGCTGTTTCAAGCATGTTGTATTGACTGGTTCCAACAGTTGTGAATATGTAACGAGCATAACCGGGCGTTCTCTAAAGCAAGTAGCCGCGAAAGAATAAAACGCGTTCCTGGGAAATAGATGAAAACGTTGCTTCCACCGAATTTCTCTTCATGCGTACTCCGGTGAACCTCAGCTTTTATAGCTTCTTCTCGCCTGTTCGTGAGAAAATACCCAGGACGTGCGCCTTATTACCCTGTAAAAATAAAATCACCGCAGCAACAGTAGAGCTTGTGTCATTTCCACCTAATTTCCGCTGGATTTGCTAGGAATTGTCAAGAGGGGAATTACAAAGAGAAGTTTAGATTTATTTTGCTTTTACTGCTCCATGTGTAGCTTGCCTGAGGTCTGTTGAAATAAGTGAGTATTATGTGTGTACACGGGTATTCTCGTTGCATTCACGCAATCAAGCAAAGTTTTTACTTTCCTTTTCATTTAAAAAGAGAAAGGAGGTGAGACTAAAAGCCGCGAGTAGGGCTTGACAGAGGTCCCTGCTCATTTTATTCTTGGCATGGCATGCATAGCATATGAGTGAATACATAGTGGACATACAGTACACAGCACATGGTCTACAATACTATTTTGGGATATACAGTGAAGAGTACGCTGCAATGAAGCAACAAAAATATTACACAATCTTCCCTATCACAACTAAAAAAATGGCAGCATATCCACGGAGTGAATGATGGATAGCGGGGCGAAGCATCCGTCCGTCCATTCGTTCTTGCTTCCATTCATCCACGCTTGCGTCTGTGTGGCCGCCGGTGCGCCCATCCGCCCGTCCGTGCATGCGTCTGTTCGTGCGTACGCACGTGCTTCTGTGCGTCCGTCCCTGCTTTCTTCCATGCATCCGCTTCTGCGTCCGTCAATGCGTCCATCCTTCCGTGGAGCCATCCGTGCGTCCGTGCATGCATCTGTCTGTGTGTCCGTTAGTCCACCTTCAACACTCCAAGTACCGCCATCTGGCATCTTTTCATCATATATTCCTCCTATAGAAGCATCGCCATCCAGCGGACATTCCAAGAACTGAACAAGAGGAAACACACGCACACTGTCTTACGGCTTGCGCTTCGTGTCTACTTCCCACCTTTAACCACCTCGAGTTCATGGTATATACTAGTTCACTGTATTCATGTCACTGCGGCCTAACGCTCGCTAAACCTTTCTAAAACCTAGAAGGTTACGCCCAGCGAGTATAACGTAGCAACCCTTTCTTGTCTTCTGTGCGTTGTTGAACAATAAAAATTTCGCAGCGTGCGCGTTAACTAAAAGCCGAATTCTCCTGTCTCTCATTCCCCCTTAGCAGCCATTGTCATGTACATTGAGCATTATCTTTTATTGTTCAACAACGCACAGAAGAAATCTCTCACCGGCACCACCTTAGAGGTCATAATGTTATACTTGTTACACACTACTACAACGGCTACGAGGGACGAACGGGTGCCGCTATAAGAAGCTTCGCCCCTAAAGAGGTGCTATAAATGTAGTAAAATAATGAAGTAAAGCATTAAAAACATACCTTTTTTTTCTTCAACAGAACTAGCACTACAAAACGAAAGATAGTTTTGATTACATAATATGAGTTCAAAATAACGCACCAATATATATGTGATGGTTGAACAAATAAATTGTCCTTTTCGATAAGATAAACTTATTTCATTTCTTGAGTAAGAAAACAGGGCAAATCATTTTTATGCAACCTATTTAATAAATGCGGAAAAATACTAGATAAAAACTTTTTAGAATATTAGCTCGTCGGGTGAGTAATAGCCATATCATTTGTTCCTTGTACATTGTATGTGTTTATTTGACTGCAAGTTTGCAAGGTCAGACATTTATGTAATTGTGTTTAACTAATGGTATACATTAAAGTAACTATTGTAATGAAACTGATGTACAGGGAGAATATTGTAGTGAAAAACACGCTTTGCTGGGCTCGTTAAAATATGGCAAGTTTGCTATATTTTTTATTACTGACCTCTTCTTTACTTAGAAGTGTGGCAGCGTGGCCTAGTTGGTATGGCATGACGATAGTTATAGCGCGAGAACAAAACGCCGACACAGAGACAAGAAGGACACGAAAGACACGAGCGCTAACTGCTAACTTCCAACTGGAAGTTAGCGCTCGTGTCCTTCTTGTCTTTTAGGGGCTAGTCATGCGCCGTCGCCATCCACAGCCTCCCCTCCTCCTCCGCCAGCCATCTGTGCATTCCTTCCTCCTCTCAACACAGCGCGCGCTGTGCTCACTTCTCCCTCCACGCGCCGCGCGACCGTTAGTTTTACGTGCGCCAGCTGTATGCTAACGCGCCCAAGCACAGGCCGGGGTCGGCGCTCGCTATAAATAACCGAGTGTCGGGGTGCACCGCCCTTCGTCGGTTGGTTTGTGCAGTCACTCCACGTCCAATGTCGCTGGTGAAAATGTATGCTAACGAATCCGCAAACACACTTACGGATGTCCCTTTCAAAAGCGTCAGCCAATGTGTTGGCGGAACCACAAGCAATTCCGAAGACACTTCGTCCGGGGACAAGGCCGCGCTGAAAAGAGCTCACGATGCGGAACGCAAACATCCGCGTTTGCGTTCCGTGAGCAAGGCCACGTACTCATACTCGTATACTCATAAACGGGAGTCGTCAGCGTCGAGCCCGGCGCTCAACAACGCGCACGGCGAGCACTGCGTCCCTAGCGTCTGTGGAGTCGACGTCATGACGATGTAACTCGCACCCAACCTATCGCCTGCCGCCGTGGAGAAGTACGTTGATGAAGCCGTGGAAGAATACCTGACACAACGACCACAACGACTAACCTTCGTGATAGTTGGCGACTTCAACGTCGACGTCATCAAGGAAGATTGGGTGGTCGACTACATGAAGTCGCGGCACTCGCTGAAACGAGCAACGCACGACGGCAAACCTCATCAGACCACGGTTCGCAGGACGTGCATCGACCACGTTTTTGCAAATTTCGACCTTCGACCGCTGCAACCAGACCCCCTCACCCTTCACGTTACGGACCATAAAGCCATCTTGCTCAAAATACCCAAAGCGCCTCATCAATAAACATCGTCTTTCGCAGCATACGTGCGTGCGTGTTCACTCGTGTTCACTCGTGTTCACTCATAACACACACTCATGTCGCAAATTACAAACCACATTTATAGCAGTTCAACATATATGCTCCGCATGCTAACCAGTGTTCTCACTCGGGAAACTGCGGTCATTTTTTTTTCTCTTCTAACTTTACGTAGTGATCCTACACACCTACCTTTGAAAGCTTTCCGCTTCTTAAATGTTTTTGCACGAGTATTCTAGACATATACTGTTTTCACATAAACTCAATGATCGGTTCATCTCTGACTAATCAACGATGTCATGCCATGACGTAAGCATGTGATGTCATAACGACGTTACAAGTTTTGGCTATCTCAGGATACATGATTACGCCATATGATGCGATCAGTGTAGGATAACTTTTTTTACCCCTGGTTTTAACACATGTACCACTACGTGTGTATCCAAAGAGAATAATTAAAGAAACTAAGAAAGAAAAGAGGAAAAAATAAAACAATAGATACATACATACATACATTCATGCGCACATACATACATACATACATACATACATACATACATACATACATACATACATACATACATACATACATACATACTGTCACGGACGGCCGTTTTTGGCGACACCGCGTCACGGCAATTAACGGGCGCCGTACTCCCCCACTGACCGTGAGAGCGGCGGGCGCATGAAAGGGAGCCGAGAAGTGCAGAATGGGGTGCTCTTCTGAGAACGTCACCGCCGACGGGGTTGATCCTTTTGTAACAAAACTGGCGTCTGCAAGGTCGTAGAAGGCCACGGTATACCCTGAACAAGGATTAGACTACGAGACGCACCGGCTGAAAGCCAAACAGTTTGACCGTTCCCACGGGGAAAAGCGTGGGAAACGCTCTGGTGGCCAAGCCGTATGACAACAACCCGACAGGTTGTCACTCTCGCTAGTTGAGGGCCCTCTCCCAAATAAAAAGGGGTGGGGTCAAAATATTTTTGGGGTGGAGTTTCCATCAATTAAACGCGCATGATTGGACCCATGTAGAGGTCTCTTGTCCCCAAGGAAGAAAGCGAGGAGACCCGAGGGGGATTTAGGCGCAGGTATTTGCCCTGCTAGGCAGACTAGTCGCTGACCAAGATGGTGTAGAAACAGATCAACAAGCATCTCTTCTAGAAGTTTTTAGTGTGGCTCTGTATCGGCTGGCCACCTAAACTTAGCCGTTCGTCTAGTTGTGACGCGATATTAACGTCTGCAACGTAGACATCGGGACTTCGCCTCGAGTTAGCTCAACCTGCTCGAAGTCACCTGCAAAGACTAGCCTCCCGGAGCCACCAGCGTTGCAACACCGCCCACATCGCAGTCGTGCCAGAACTCTCTTCGACTTCTCGCATCCGATCGTCGGGGACACAACGCTGCCGGTCATCACACGTATGCCTTCACCTGTTTATATCTTCAAACTTTCTCCTCCGTCGTTCTTTTCTTGTTAGTTTGTGTAGTTTGTAATAGTTCTCTCTCGTAAGCTGATTTATTGTTTCTGTTATATATTTCTTTAGTTGTATCAAGTGTCGATGTATTTTGTTAGTTGTATTGAAGTGTTGTATTAGATCACGTGTGCTGCACTATCACTAGAGTAAAGTTTGTTTTGTTTTCTCACGTCTCTGATCTCTTCACTGTCCCTGCTTGCGTACGGAACGAACCAACCTGCTGTCATTCCCGTCGCCGACTTCGCGCTGGCGACGCTAGAGTGGCAGCTTGTAACACATACATACATACAAAAACGAAATGTTTGACGGGTGGCAACATCTGGTTGTGAAGCCTGACAAGTGAACTGATCGGCCTGACCCTCCAAGATCGATTCATCTAACTTCGTGATTCGCGAAGAGGCGTGCTACTTTAAGCGCCGTCGAGGCTCTGTTCATTTTCCTTGCCAAACCTCAGTGTGCGGAACGTATCTGTGTGAGCGGTTTCGCCCGCGCAAATTGAATTATTGTTGAGCTGCCACGCTTACCACCAGATGAGAAACCTTGGCCATCCTCGAGGCAGTTGGGCTCCGATCGAATCCCTTGCTTTAGCGTGGGAAGAAAAAACATTGATGGCAGATCCACAAGGTGAATGATGATGAGATTGGGCGAAGCTCCTGGAAGTAATACCATGGAATTTTCTTCCGTGAATTCGCCCGATAAAAACCATTGCTTTTGAAAACACCTGGCGTCTTTTGTTAAGCAGGTAGCGTCTTCTTTTTGTTTTGCTCAAGAAACATCTGGCGTCTTTTTTGTTTTGCTTTTAGAAAACATCTGGCGTGTCCTTCGTTGGTTTATTTCATCAATCAACGGCATTTTGAAAAAAAATTATTGTTTATACACGCACAGGAAAAATCTCACCAGGCACTACCTTGGAGGTAAATAATGGCTGCTACTGGGAATGAGAGACAGCAGAAGTCGGCTTTTAACACTTCTACTTCTACTAACGTTTCCTACTGGAACATGCCAATGGCTGCTAATGGGGAATGAGAAACAGGAGCATTCGGCTTTTTGTTAACGCGCACGCCACGAACAAAGCACAGGAGAAATCTTCCACCGGCACCACCTTGCAGGTCAAAATTTAACACTTGTTACACACTACGACTCCGACTACGGGGGACGAACGGTTGCCGCTTTAAGGAGCTTCGCCCCTAAACAGAGGCAAGCGTGCGGTGAATTTCATCACCTGAATCCACGGATGTTTGCCCGCAGCACGTGGAACCGCAGTGAACTGTACACGAGCCGTAATTTAAGCACTTCGGGAATGCGTTTTGTCATACTCATCTAATCAGGTAGAAGCAGGGGCTGATGCCGTACTAAATTGTTGCGGAGCTCACGGTAGAAAAACTGACACAAAGTGCTTGAAACTAGAAACCACGGGCACTAATGTCCTGTGCTTCAACCACATGAACTAATGTGTTCAATATATGAACTTCAAGCGTCGAACAGTTCAGTGCAGAATAAATGGAATTGACTTCTCATTACCCGGGAAAAAGTGGCATATGGGATGTGGTTCGGTTTCTACACAAATGCTTTTGCGAAGTTACCGTTCATTGATGAAATGTTGCATCAAAAATAAGTACAAGACGAAACAAACTGTCGCACACAGTTGTGTGAATTGGTTAGCATTGTGGGAGCGTAGGGATAATACGCTATGCACTGATTTACATCTTGCGTAGAAGGGTAAACTTAGCTAGCTGGTATGGCTTCATACTGAAGATGAGCACTTGTTTCTTCCTTCATTGTTTTATTCTTTTTCTTTTTTTTTGTGAGTGCTGCACAGTCCTTTGTTAAGATGCCTTGTCGCAGTTATCTTTTTGTCACCTGGATGAGCTTTGTACTGTCCTGCACGTGCTACGTGGAGATCAAAATAGCAGTTGATGTCGACGATTTGCTAATGTAGTACTGAATTACCAGAATTTTTCGGATAGCCAAAAAGACGTCTTGGACGCCCCGTTTTAAACTCCACTTACTATTGCAAAGCTCATTCCTTCACAGATATAGACATTTAAGAATTAGGAATAACGGCACAAATCAAGAAATAGAGAAGAATTAATACCCGAGAAGTCGTGTTGACAGAATCTTCATACGTTGTTAGCTTAGCAGTCTTGCTTGAGATATGTTAATCAACAAGCCCGTCTTGATGTTATTACTAGGCGCATGCATAAAGTTCTTCTCCTCCTTTCTGGGCCATGCTGCGGTATTTCAGGCACTAGGAAGATCTTCCAGCAATAGTAATTTTTTTTTCATTTTAATGACTTTTAGAAAACGTCATGTATTCCCATTTGCTATGAATGCTGCCTTCCCTCTGTTCCTTTGTACACACTGCTTGCTTCATGTGGCGTCATCATTCTTCGCCTGTAAATTTCAGCGTTTACATGAGGACATCTAAGTTTATTGAGCACTCAGAAAAACAATCCAATGTCTTATCAACAATACAAGTTTTCATCAAAACTTGTTTATGATTGCTGCCTTTTGTTACTTTTTGTCACAGAATGCGTAGAAACATCCGAAACCTTTTCTTTTCTAAAAGCGCCAAGTGTTGCTATAAGCAAAACTGGAAAAAAACGCACTTTGTTGCTACTTACAACCCTTTTTTACATTTCTGCTCACATGACCAAAATATATCAAATCTATAATGCCACTGAAGTCTTTATACAAGTCCCCTATCACGAATATTTAAGAGTAAAATTTTGAGTTGGCTTTAATAAATGTGAATACTTCATTTGCACTTGAATTATTCGGTAAAGGTAATCCGAACTGCACCAGATAAACTATGTAGAAATATTTTCAGCAGGATTGAAGTCGTTGCTGTACAACAATTTTAATCCTGCTGTCGGGCAACGTGGAGGAAAACCATGGACCCACTAATACTCAAATGCTACAAGCTATTTTAGACAACCAAGGGGCCTCAGACCGTAAAATGAACGCACTAAAGGAAGAAATCAGTGCATTGAATGCTAAAACTGAAAAAGTAGGTGCCTGTCTTACGGTAATACAGGAAATGAATAAACGAATTGAGATCCTAGAGCATATCGTGCAGGAACAAGCTGCTAAACTTTCATATTATGAAAACCACCGTCGGCGCAATAATCTTTTGGTTTTTGGTGTTCCCGAAAGTAAAGAATCTTCAGCTGTTGATTTGAAGAAAGTCGTGGTCGATGCGATCTTTAAAAAAAACGCTTGGTATAGAAATTCAAACGATTGGAAGAATCCATCGACTTGGTAAGGAGAAACCTGAGAAAGATTGGCCCATAATCTTGAAGTTTTATGACTACCGTGAGAAAGAAAGTGTTCTAAAAACTGCAAGAAACTTAAGGGGACCAATATAACTATAAGCCACGACTACGCCCGAGACACGGTTGAAATAAGGCTCAAGCCATGGAAAAGTGCAGCTTCAGATAGGGCTAAAGGTGCGCAGGTTAAGTTGGTGCATGATAAGATCAAAATAAATGGTGATATATTCGGCTGGGATGTCACTCGAGAAGAACGATACCTGTATCAAAATCATGCAGATAAACAGAAACAGAGATATGCTCTTGAAGCTGCCGGTGTAGGAAGGAGTACTACAAGAAACGAGAGCATGTCATCTAACGCGCTAGGAACGCCTCTTTTTTTACCACAGACATAGCTCCGGCTTCTTTTATTTATTGCCGGAAGCATCGATAACAAAGTAACTGAACTTGACTACGTTTTGCTATCACGAAGCCCTCATGTGGTGGCCATAATTGAAACGTGGCCACACAGTTGTATAACTGATAACTGCATTGTGCCAGAAGGATACAAAATCTTAAGATCTGATAGGAACTCGCGAGGGGGCGGGGTCGCCATCATAGTAAAAAACTCTTTTGTGGCCGCGCATGTTCGAAGCAAGTTACCAGAAACACCGTGGTGTCAAATTAGCCTTTTTAACACAGTATACCTTCTTGGTGTCGTGTATAGACCACCCGCGACCGCATCAGACTATCTTGATAATTTTAATAACTTCCTTTGTGCCCATATAAATGGGAACACCAGGGTAATCCTTCCTGGAGGCTTTAATCTGCCTCACATTAACTGGGACGCTTTTTTGCCCGGACACGTAGAGATTGATAGTGGCGAAAAGATGTTGGAAATTATGTTCGCTCATACCTTAACCCAAATAGTGCGCCAATATACACGGATGACATCTTCGTCTCGGTCAGTGTTGGACCTGGTGTTCCTTTCAAACAAATTGTGCAATTATAATTTCTGTGTTGATGAGGAAATTTCTGATCATGGATTAGTCTCTGTTACTATTCCACTGAGTGTTTCACGAGCTAGAACTTGTAAGACAGTGCAAGTAAAAGATTACACGAACGCGGATGACACTTCTATTCTTGACATGTTGGGGTATTCATTTGGTCATTCTGAGCACGCATCCGAGCGCCAAACAGTTGAAGAATTGTGGCAACGTTTTAATGATAACATTAAATATTGCATTGACAAATTCGTTCCTAATAGAGTAAAACAGACTAAAAAGCGCAATCCGTGGACAAAACGAGATATTATTCACAATAAGCGAAAGCTAAAAAGGCTGCGGAGGAAAAGAAACCATGGCTCCGAGGATATAGCACGTGTACGAAAAGAATTGAAAAAAGGCTTGTTGGAAACTAAGCGCGCTTTTTTTGGTGAAAAGTTGAGTTCTTTTATTAAACATTCACATCGCAAGTTCTGGCTTTATATGTCCGATCGGTGCGATAAAATTTACCAGCTGAAATGTGGAAATGAAATCGTGACGAAGAATGTTGATATTGCAGATAGTCTTAACATTTTCTTTCAGTCAGTTTTTACAAGGC